>CM038796.1:224646061-224832580 GCA_021764765.1 Vicia sativa | reverse complement strand
TCAACACGGCCTACATCTTAGGGACCCCTTGAAACGTCTACCCATGTTGAGGAGACAAACAACCTTCTTCTTCTTGTTGATGAGATTCTTCAAATCTTCTTGGCCTTGGACCAAACTAGTGAACATCTGCTGAAACCGAGCATTCTGAGCTCGAGATCTTTGATACTGTTCAAGAGCATTTCTGCTAAAATAAATAGCGAGCAAATGAGAAACCAATTCCAATGTACCTGTGATGCAATGTTATGCTATGATATGCAATGTTTATGCGAATGCAATGCAATGTTTTCAAGGACCTAAGAGATTTAAATTTGTTAAACAAGCAATGAACAAACATTTATTAGTACTTCTTTTTATTATTCCTCTTTTTTTTAAGTACAAAAGATAGTTCAAAACAATAAAAGAAACATAAACATCCTAAAGCTATAAGTCTCCCATGGCGCTTCTTGTGTGCCGATGTAATGTTGATGTTTCGCCCTCGTGAAGTAGCTTGGTCAACTCTAACACTTTCTTCTCGCTTGCATATAATCGAGCTTCAAAGGTATCCCTTTCTTCTTTGTCGAATCCAGGATCTCTTCAAGTCTTCAAAATCGTAGGCATGTCAGATGGAGAACAGTATAGGTACGCCACCCATAGCAACAGTTCCATAATTACCGGTAGAACAAAGTGAACGGCATCATGAGGTTTCGAGCTCGAGCTCACTCCATTCGAGGTAAGGTTCCCAGGAATGGAGTTTTGGTGCCCCAAAGTCTTGGTATCAATCTTCTTTACCATGCCCCAAGCGTGTAAACCTTCGTCGGTAATTCGAGATCGTGATGGTAGTCGAACACAACATCTGGAGAAGCATATCATGTGGACCATCTCTTCTGCAAAACCAAACCTGACGAGCTAGAGAAGGGTTGTAGTAATACCTCCTTATACCAAGGAGTGGTACATTAGGAATTCTCCACAACGCTCAATGAATGTGAAGTCTTTTGAGAGAAAATACTCCAACGGATATCTGAATGAGATAGTGACATTAGCTTTGAGACCACCTCAACCTTTGTTCATTCTTTCAAACTCGATGGAGGAAGGTGCAAATAAACCACCTTGAAAGTAACGGCATACAACACATGAGAGTTCGTCGCTGTAAAATGAGTGTGAGAGAATGTAGGATGTCTCCAAGTAAGGTAGGCAATCGGATTATGTAAGGAACAACTTGATGGCATTGATATCTATGAACCGATCCGAGTTAGGAAATGAACCAAACCATAAATTAGCAAGGCCACAATGTTTTCAAATGCATGGAAACTCATAACTTTGAGGATTCTCTGGCTTTGATTAAGAACTTGGAAAGTAAACCCTTAACTCCACTTCTGGTTTCCCAATTGGCTTCAATCTCTGAGCGCTTAAGATGTAAGGCTGATGCAATGTCTTCGAACTTAGGAACCTTTTCTAGACCGGTGAATGGCACTTGATCAAGAATAGGTATCCCAAGTAGCTTAGAGAATTCTTCCAAGGTAGGAACCAACTGATAGTCTGGAAATGTAAAGCAATGGTGTTTCGGATCAAAGAACTGGAATAGGACATGCATCATATCTTCTTCAAAACCGGAGATAACCAAATCAGGTAGATAACCATGTCTTTTGATGAACTGAGCATGGTCGGGAATTTCTGAAACCAATTCTTTGAGTTGAGAAGGGATACCCATGAAGTTGATTCGGATAGTCTTCCTAGAAGCCATAATCCCCTACAAAACAGAGCAAAGATAAATCCCTAGGTCCTTGAAATAGTTAGAAATGATATGCAATGCAAATGATGTCATGATGTCATGTAGCACACACAAGCAATTCACACAATGAGCCTAGGTTTAAGGTTGCATGATATAGGTGATTACCCTACCAAAAGTTTGAGTTGGTTCATCCTGTCCTATAATAGTAACCGATTCTAGGAATCTCATATCACGCATCTTTCTCGAGCGCTTATTTCAACACGGCCAAGTGGTCGATCGAAAATGTCCCAAAAGTCTAATCTCAATGAGCGTAGCATCGAGTATCAACCAACCTTGGTCTACTCACCAGCCGCCATCTCACTACCTTCTAATGGCCAAGATGTTAATTAAGGTTCTAAAAGTTGTTAGCGCCATGACACCACGCTGGAAGCCAAATACTATCTTCAACTTGGGAATGAAGAGTATCGGGACAACAAAGTGTCACGTTAACGTAGCCATCATGTTGGACCGTTAGTTATACGCCTAGCGCGCATGATCTAATGCTTACCTAAAAGGGAAACCCGGATCCGTGTATCCCCAACAATATAATACCCAAGCAACCTTAAAGATACATACAAGTCAAACAAAAATAAAGGTTATCTAGAAACCCAAGGCAATTCCTCTTTAGGGTGTCTCACAGAGTCGCCAGCCTTGGATACGTGAACCGACTTTGTAGGATTTTTGTATCCAAATGTGCGGATAGCAAGAGTCGCCACCGACTTTTATTTTTATCCAATTAAGGGAAGGTAAAAGTACAAAAAGACCTTCGTTAGATTCTGAGTTCGGAGAATGGTTATGAAAAGGGAAGGTATTAGCACCCTTTCCATCCGTAGTTATCTACGGGCTCTTAGTTGCTCTAGATCACTTTTAAAATTGCTCGTGTGTTTGACAAAAATGTTTTGAAAGAGGCATTTCGCTTGACTTTGTAATGACTCATGTAGAGTGTATGCAAAGTGTTCGAAATGTTTTGTTTTGAAAAGAATTTGAACTTTGAAAAAAGTGTGTGTGAAAAGCATTTGATAGAGCAAGCAACTAAGAGACTTATTTACCCACTCGTAATTGGTCGCTTTATTGTACTTATTCCTTTAATAGCGCCAGCCGTACCATTAGTTAGTAGGTAGCTCCATTCGCTGGATGTAAGCGACATTCGGAGGGACATCGATGGTCATAGAAGGCAACTTGTAGGAAGTATCCTAGCACATTCAAGGACTATCATCATTTTCAGGCGACAATCGAGGGTCAAGATCATGTATTCGGAGGCTACATCGTGGGTCTTATGATCTTTGTATCGAAGGACTATGATGATTTGTTTGAAGACAACGGTGCTAGAATACCTCACGCTCGAGGGGATGACATTTTGAAATCGAAGGCAACGAGAGAGAATTACCCTACGGGTGCATGTGAAAGAAGTGTCAAATTCAGATATTTTATCTTGAATTTAGTGGCTATGTTCAATTATTATCTTGCCATACACCTATTTACTAGCAATTGATAAGGGTGCGGAAAGTAAATGAATGGAATGTGTAAACGGAATGTAAATCCCACGCTATTACATGGCTTTAAAGATACATAATTTAAAATGGAAAGTAAAAGTCCTAGATTAAACTATTACAACCCATGAGCAATTACATTATTGGAAAAATAAAACGATAAAAGAAAAAACGTCCGAATCGGAGCAACCTCGTGAAAGAATAAGAAAATCTAAAATGCAATATGAATCGAACAAGAGAAAAATGTTAGAAAATGCAAATTTTAATATGAGAAAATTAATATATGCTGAAATAAGATAAATATATAAAATAATTTTTGGGATTTTTGAAAAGATTTAATAATTAAAATGCAATTAAAAGTGAATTAAATGCAAAAATATAAATAAAATAAATATGCATGCAAAATATGTTTTTAATTTATTAAATTAAATAAAGATTTTTATGAAAATAATGTAAAAAGAAAATATTTTTAGTAATTTTAATGCAGAAATAAAATGTGAAAAGAAATTAAAATAATGCAAAATATTGAAAAATATGAAAATATGGAAAATATTGAGTTTGTGAAAGAAACCAGAGTTATCTTGGCATGGTTCGAACTCATGTCCCGGCCTTCAAACCTTGAGATCCAACGCATGACTGCCACGCCATGTGTGCATCCGTGTTTGAAAACTGGAATTAGGAAATACAAGCACGCTCCTCCCATTGCCACGAATCGCGCCTACTGCCTTCTCCATTTGAATTTTTAAAAACTCAGCGTCGGCCATTGTTCGATGCTACAACCTTGGCTAATTCAAAAATAAGCACACATAATATAAATTAATTCTAAAGCCATGGTTCGATTCAGGGTGTCATTCTGGATGCAATGGTATAGGTCTCATGGTCCAATTTTTCCATTTAAACAAAGCCCCAATTCGAGCTCAAAAACCCTAGATATGGTATATCTCATTCAGCCATATGAAACACGATTGCTTGCCCAGATCGCTTGCAAACTTAATTCTAATCACAAACAAACAATCAAAACAAGTTAATAATGCATGAATGCTAGAAATCGAATTTGGAAAAAGTTTGACAAACCGAAATCTGATTTGCTCGATTCTTGATGTTTTTGAATGATATAAGAGTCTGGATCGACTCTAAAGACCCCAAGGAATGCAATGGAATCCTCAAAATCGGCTGTGGATGGCTGGAACTAGAATTGCAAGTTGCTTCAAGAACACGAAATTTTGATTTTAGGTTAGGGTTTCGAGCAATTTTTTTCGTTTCTTGATTGATATGCATCGTATATATGGATGGATTTGGGATGAATTTGGAAAGAATTGATCAACATTCATTGGAAATCAAATTTGATATTTCATGAAATCAAATTTTCAAATTTTGTCTAATTTCAATCCATCTTGCCAAATTTGATCCAATTTCGAAATTGCGGGCATTTATGGGTTGATTGATCACAAGAAAGCAATAAAATCAATCTTCCAATTAATTTTGATTTTATAATTTATTTTAAGATTTAATTTGCATTTAAATGAATAAATTACAAATTAAATAGAAAAATAAATCAAAGATTCGTGGCATTGGGCTTGGACATTCCTAATTGCATGAGGAACAAGTTTGAAGAAAAAGTAGGCCCATTTGCAAAAGATTTGATTTTTTGAAGTCTCTCTGCATTCTTCAAAATTGCCCAACTTGTGAATGGTGTATCTTGCTCAATTTTCCACATTTTTGAGTGTTCTTGGACTTTTGGAAAGCTCTAAGAGTCCTCTAAACAATGTATTTGGTTTCATCTCAATTGAGTTACCATGCTCAATATATCTTCAAAACAAAAAGTTGACTTTTGTTGACTTTGAAAATGACCAGAATGTTTTGAGCTATACCCTCAAATGAAGCATTTTTGGACATTCTTGTGAGACATGAAGTTGTAGAATTGAATTTCCTTCAAAATAAGAGGTGGTGGAAAATTTCGAGAAAGTATGAGAAAGTTATGATCATCAAAGTTGACTTTTCACCTAGAAACCCTAATTTAGAAAGTTTGACTTTTGGGCAAATCTTGAGTTTTCTTGATGAATCATGATCAACCCTTGACCAAATGATGAATGTAACTTCAAAATGAGGATGTTGACCAAAAATCGAAGTTTTGATCAGATGTTGACCACAGTTGACTTTTTGTCCAACACAACTGATTTTCAACCATCTGAGCAATTGTCTGAGGAAACTTGACTTGTGAGGCTTGAAACTTGACATGGGGAATCTTTGAAGCATATGAGGAGGCATGAAGGCCATTGGAGATGTTGGAAATCCATCTTGACTTGAGAGAACCCTAGTTTGGGTTGATTGTCTAGAGAGAGTTTGTCTGATCAACTCTTGAGGAATCCTTGAGCATAGATGTATGAAATCTCTTGAATAGATGGAGGGAAAATTTTGGGGTATGACAGTATGACATCTTCTTTGCCATAGACTTGCCAGGTTTGTTCCTTTCCTGGTTATTAACAAATCTCTTTGCAGCCACATACCCCGAGCTGCACATTTCTCGCTTTTATGTTGTGATAACTGCTTTGACATTGTTTCCCATGTCTCTCTTCTTAATGTCACCAACAGGTTTCTTTTTCACCACATATCCTAGACCATGCTTATTTCCTGCACTTTGTCCAAGTCAAGAATTTCTTCCAACTTCTCACTCAGATGTCAACATTTTGATGATTAGACATCTGATCTAGTTTGGAGTTCAACATTATAATATCACTTTTGAGGTGATTTATAGTGGTTGTGTTTTCCTTTTTCTCAGCCTCCAGCTTCACATTCTCAGCTTCCAACTTCTCAATCAGCTTTTTCTGTTCCTCATTTTGCTGACAAACTTCACCATTTTTCACACACAGCTTCCTGTAGGTTTCAGCAAGCTCTTCAAATGTCACTTCCTCATCACTAGAATCCATAGTAATTGTACACCCGTAGAGAGCAAAGGAAGTTTGGCACCTTCTTCCTCGTGATTCACTTCCCGAATCACCATCGCACCAAGTGACATCATTCTCTCTTTTTTGTTTTTAGAAAGGTGGGACATTCAGCTCTAACATGTCCAAATCCTTCACATCCATGACATTGGATTCCACTGCCTTGACTTCCTTTTTCCTCTGACTTGGATCTTCTGCTTGAGTCATAAGATCTGCTGATGTTAGATGCAATGTCCTTGACATTTGACCTTGACTTTGGATCAATCCTCCTGATGAGCTTGTTGAACTGTCTTCCAAGCATAGCTATAGCTTCATATATCTTCTCTTCATCCTCCACCTTGCATCCTTCTTCAGTATTAGATACAAGTGCTATGCTCTTGTTCTTTTTGTCAGTAGTTTCACTGATTCCCATATCAAAATTCATAAGAGATCCAATAAGTTCTTCAACCTTCAAGGTGCTGATATCCTGAGCCTCCTCTATTGCAGAGTCACTTTCATTGCAAACCTGTTAGGCAAGGATCTGAGAATCTTTCTCACCAGCTTTTCTTCTGACATATTTTCACCAAGTGCTCCTGAGGTGTTGGCAATCTCCAAAATATTCATGTGAAACTCATGAATAGTCTCATCTTCTTTCATCTTCAAATTCTCAAATTTAGTAGTGAGCATCTGAAGTCTTGACATCTTCACCTTGGATGTTCCCTCATGAGTAGTTTTGAGAGTGTCCCAAACATCCGCGCCTCACATTGATGGACCAAATAAGATATCAATACCATTGAATAGGCATTCAATGCTTTAGGTTCCCTGAGCTAGCTCCTCTTCCTCTTTGCTCCATTCCTCCTCAGGTTTCAAGACAGTAGTCTCATCTTTTTCAAGCTTGGTGGGATGTTTCCATCCTTTGTCAGCAGCTCTCCAAGCTTTAATGTCCACTGATCTTAAGAAGGCAACCATACGAGGCTTCCAGTAATCATAATTAGACCCATCTAGAATAGGTGGTCTACCTCTAAATCCTCCTTCCTTATCCATTATTCCAGAAACTATTATCCCTAGATCTCACCTGTGCAGTGGTGCCTCGCCCGATGCCAATTGAAATTTCGGCAAGCATATGATGTCACAGAGAATGTTATGACACACTATCTGACACTTTGTTAACAATTTACACAATAACTATAAATAGCAGTAAAGAACACAATAAGTTGTTTACCCAGTTCAGTGTCTAACTACACCTACATCTGGGGGCTACCAAGCCAGGGAGGAAATTCACTATTAGTAGAATTAATTCAGGAATAAACCAACCAGTTTATCTCCTTCACTTAAAACCTACCCAATGCAACTTCAATCTAAGTCCTACTTAGATCTGAGTACCCACTCACTCCCCCTCAATCACAGCAGTGATATCAACCTATTGAATAATTGAATTGTGAAGACACACTTCAATAAACTATCTTGATCTTGCTTCAAAGCTTTCAATCAAGAGACAAACACTCGTGCTTCAAAGCTTTGAGTGATAAACTACCCTTACATTAAATCCTAGTCCAAGGCACTTATCAATTGATAGTTCCTTGGCTCACAAGAGATACTAGAATTACAAATACCAACTGTTAACTATCCTAACAGTACACAAATTACAACCTGCTATCTCTTCAATAAAGTCTAGAGGCGCAGCAGCATTGTAAGGGTTGAATTCCTTTTATAGAAGCAGTCCTGAAACTTCAGTTTTGGGCTTCCATAAAGATAGCTAGGGTTCACTTAATTTAATCCTAAAAACATGGTCTTTTCAACCAATTTAGGTCTAATTAAGATTAACCTAGCAGCCACGTGAGCATGCTTTCTAATAACAAAAACAATATTTAGTACTCAACAAACTTCCGAAAGTCTCAGAAAATGACTGCAATACGAACAAACACACTGAATGTCATAACATCCGTTATGACATCGCATATTTTTTCGCAAAATTTCAGCCTTTAGCTTCCAGCTCGAATGCTCTTAACATCCTTAGCAGGTAGGATTTATCTTCAATCTCTGAATGTCATGACATTTACCATGACATTGCTAAAGCCTAGTTTTAGCAAAATTAATGCCAACTTAAAACACTAACACTTATCCAGCTTACTAGTTCTTGCTTACTGATTTCTCCACGCGAAGGTGCAAAACTCAAAATCTTCAACATTCATCATGTCTTCCAACTCGAACGCAAGTAAACATCCCTTAAATCCCTAATAATCTTCTTTCAATTTGCGTTTGGGATGAATCTAGTTGGGGAATTTCATGAATATCGCGGGGATAAATATGCATTTCTCGGGGAGATTCGCGTATTTTGCAGGGAGAAACATGATTCACCCGGGGGGCTTGGCAAAATCCCCGAGGAATCTTGAGACTAGCGGGCGTAAGTGTAGGTTTCTCGCGGGCTCCTCTTGCTTGTGCAACCGGGCCTCTCGCCCTTTCACTTGATTTGTGGTGGAAGGGTGGATTTGATATCGTCGAATTCACTTCTCTTTTGCTGCTTTTCAGGTGCCGGGGAACAACCTTCTGAGGAGGGCACGAGCACGCTCCGTTGAATAAGATTGGCCGCAGACCTCTCTTGGGTCGCCCCTGAGCCGAGGGATTTCTGCTCGAATTTCGCCTCCGACCCTTCCACAACGTTCAACATCATCGAGGATTTGGATGAGGGATTATAGCCTTCTTGGACCGTTTAGATACCCGGGGAATGCAAGAGGATATGTTCCTCGTATGCCTCGACCAGGTTCCCGATGTACGAGTTCGCCTTCCGGGAGGCGAGCTTTCGCATGCCCTTCACAAGTTTCCAAACAGGGGTGTTCACGTGGTTGGAATTGGCTCCATCGCAGCTCCATCCTAACGCCCTAGCTTTTATGAGGCGTTCGAGCTGGTGTGCAGATATCTGGATATTGGGGCCACTCTGCCCCTGTTCTTCCGCATCTTCCACCTACAAAGGCAGATGGTCGGTGAAAGATGCGTTTGGGTATCCTTCAAATAGTAGGGCAAACTATTCCGGCCATATCTGGATTCTGTTCGGGACTTTAAAAAATGATTCTATGTTGTGAAGCCACTCATTAGGGACGTCGAGGATACGCTCTTCATACGGTCCGTGGAGGTTGGCGAGGATGGTAAGGAAGGAAAGAGGCTGAGGGCGAGGTTCCCGCTTGAATGGGACCGAAAGCATTATAGCCGGGGAGCGGACTTTTATTCCGTGAGGCACGAAAAACTGGATATGCAAGACCAACTTTCGTACGAGAGGCTGGAGAATTTTGTGAAGGGTTTCAGGCCGGCCACCTGCGTGGATCGGGAAGGGAATGTTCTCCTCGACTCCCACAAGGAAATAGAAATTGCCCGGCGTTACATTAATACCAAGGCCTTGCTGGATTGCGCGTCTGAGTTGGACGCATTGAGGCTTCTAGGTAATGTGTTCAGAAATATGTGGGGGATAGTCATCCTTTAATTTATGCATGCTAACTCTTTTTATCCTTTGCAGATCGGATGGAGGCCATGGAGGAGCGCATGCTCAAATTGAGGCACAAAGCTGCTCGAGGATCAGCCAAGGATCGTGTCACCGCGCTTCAGGAGCAGGCGAGGGCCGACACTCAAGCGGCCGGGAACACTCATTCCCCCGCTTCGTCTCGTGAGCAACCGCTAAAGAGGCGAAGGAGCGAGCGCCCCGACCAGGGAGTGCCCGGGACTTTGATTTCAACCGGGGAGGCCTACGTGTTGCCCCCATGCTATGGTCAGAGGCATCTCTTTGAGGGAAATTCCTCGGGGGTGCAGGAAGCGGAGAAGGAAGCGATCCTCGGGTGTGATCCACAGACGCGGAAGGAAAATCTGAACGCTGACGTGGCCGCGGTCATCAGGGCCCGTGCCAAGAGTGATGAGCTGGAACTCCAAAACATGGAATACAACAACGAGGTGACGAGGCTCCGTGGACAAGAGAGCAGGTATGTAGAGCTAGCTAAGGAGCTAAATGAGTTGAGGTTCCAGGTGGACCCACTGGTCGAGGAGAAGAAGAATCTTGAAGCTCGAGTGAAGTCGTTGCAAGAGCAGGTGGCTCCTGTCGAGGATGAGTCCAGTGACGAGCAGGCGCTCCTCTCTAGGGCGGATCTGATCGGGCGAATAAGGGTCCTCGAGGAAGATACCATGGAAGCACTGTCCTTCAGATTTGATCAAGCTATCCTGCAGTTGCAAGTGGTGAACCCCGACCTGGATCTCATGACGACCGGAATTGGTCCCTTCCATCGTGTGGTGGATGGGCAAGATTGTGCCTCCCTCGATGTCTAGTTTGTAATTGGGCCTGCGAGTCCGCTACCTTTGGCCTGCGCGCCGTTTTGTTTTTTGAATTTGAATGTTAACTCTGGGTCTGATGCCCGTTTGTACTATTTTGTTGACCTTTGGTGGATGTGTTTATTTATGAATTCTTGCTATTTGAATGTTCTATTTGCTTGTTTATTTGAATATGCTCGACCTTGTTGTTGTTTCTAGCGCACATGCTAGATTTGGAGGCCACAGAGGCCGCCTCACGAGCATGTAGTCGCGTTTGGGACTCTACCCTCGAGGCGTGGATTGTCCGTCGCGAGCTGGACATCCTGCCGAAAGTGCGTTGTTACCCGCGGGCCTCGATAGTGGAGTCTGCATCGTGCGGGGGGCCTCGAACTCGACGTTCTCAAGGAAAACCCCCCGCTTGTTGAAGGTTTGAACTCGCGCTAGCACCATTTCGCTGCCCAAGGCTGAGCTAGGTCCCCGAATATGGAGACCTGTCAGCCACTAAGTCTCGGGCGTGTGACCGAGCTGACTTAGTTGTAATACTATTTGAGCTTTGTAGCGTTCCAAGGTCGAGGGAGTTGTACTCCGGTTAGATTTTCCAAGTAGTAGGCTCCTGTGTCGGTTTTTGCTCGGACGCGGTACGGGTCTTCCCAATTAGCGGCCAGTTTCCCCTCACGAGACTCCTTTTGGTTCCTCCGGAGGACTAGGCTGCCGACATCGAATTCGCGCTTGATGACCTTGCTGTCGTGGCGCAGAGTAATTTGTTGTTTCAGACGGGCTTCCCAGAGAGCAGCCCCTTCAAGGATTTCATCGACTAAGTCCAACTCCTCGCGCAGTGCTTCATCGTTCATCTCCTTGTCTAGGGGGAACTCGGTACACCTCGACGGTTCCCTTATTTCTACCGAGATAACCACTCTCTGCCCCGCCAACCGAAAGGAGACCCGTGGTTGAGTAAGGTCCGATAGGCCCAAAGTATGTTGCACTCGACCCATCTGTTCTTGGCTTCCCCAAGTCACCATCTGAGTCCATGCAAGAGGACTCTGTTCGCGGCTTCTTCCTGGTCGTTCGTCTGGGGGTGCTCGACTGAGGTGAAGTGTTGCTTGGTGCCCAGCCGGGCGACGAAACTACGGAAATTATGGTCAGTGAATTGTGTTCCATTATCCGTGACGAGGGCTTGCGGGATGCCGAAGTGGGCAAGGACGTTCCGTTTGTAAAAACGTAGGATGTTAAAGGAGGTGATTTTGGCGAGGGCCTCGGCTTGTATCATCTTTGTGAAGTAGTCGACGGCTACGATCAGGTATTTATTTTGGTAGGAGCCTTGTGTGAATGGTCCGAGAATGTCCATTCCCCACCAGCTGAAAGGCCACAGGGAAGTGAGCGTGGTGAGTTCGTGAGGTGGAGCGATGTGCATGTCCACGTGGCACTGGCATTTGTTGCACCTTTTGACCTGTTCCTTTGCGTCCTTTTGCATAGTGGGCCAATAGTACCCGGCGTGCAATGCCTTTCGAGCGAGGGATCATCCCCCCAAGTGTTGGGCGTTGATTCCCTCGTGGATTTCATGGAGAATGCTGGGCACTCTGGATTCTTCGACGCACTAAAGAAGGGGAATGGAAAACCCTCGTCGATATAGGCGCTGTTCGAGGACAACATAGGAACATGCTCGACGTTTAGTGGCGGCCGCCTCCAGTTTGTCTGTGGGCAGTTCCCCTTTACTTAGGTAATTGAAGACTGGAGTCATCCAATAGTCTGTGTCCCCGATGGCGTTTATGTCGACCGACACTGAGGCTTTCTCAATGCTCGGTCGAGCTAGCGACTCTTGAATCGCGGACCTGTTGCCGCCTTTCTTCCTTATGCTCGCAAGTCTTGACAAGATGTTTGCTCGGGTATTTTGTTCTCGGGGAACGTGCTTAATTTCTGCTCGGTCAAAGGTCTTCATTATCTCTTTAACGAGATTAAGGTATTCAATGAGGCTATCGTTCTTGGTCTGGTATTCTCCGAGAACCTGCGATGCGACGAGCTGGGAGTCCGTGAATACTCAGATCTCTCGAAAGCCCATATTCTTGAGGCGAGTCCGCGAGCAAGGCCTCATATTCACTCGATTGTTGGACGAAAGTGAGGTTGGGAATGTTCATGACGATGCCTTCCCTGCTGAGAGGACCCCGCCCGCCTGCCGAGCTTGAGGCCCTATCGACGTAGATGGTCCACCTTTTGTCCCCAATAGGTGACTGCTCATGCACTGTCATATCAGCGACGAAGTCGGGTTAGCCGCGCTCGTGGCCTTCCCGCCTCATAGCGTATGTCGAACCCGAAAGTTCGAGGGACTGCCAAAGATTCGGCCGCCATGCCGTGGAGCGGGCGAGGAGCTGTTTTATGGGTTGCTCGGTTCGCACAACGATGACGTGGGCGAGGAAATAGTATCGGAGTCTCCTTCGTGGTGATGACGAGGGCTAGCGCGACCTTTTCGATTTGCTGATATCTAGTCTCGGGCCCTTGCAGCGATTTGGTCATGAAATAAACGGGCTTCTGTCCATTCTCCGTTTCGCGGATGAGGACCGCGCTTACGGTTTCATTAGACACAGCCAAGTACAGGTACAACGTTTCTCCGCTTTGTGGTCGCGAGAGCACGGGCGGTTGGGAGAGTGTCCGTTTGAGGTGCAACAGGGCTTGTTCGCATTCCTCGTTAATTCGAAGTTCGGCCCTTTCCTTAATAGTTTGAAAAACGGTAGGGGGTGTTGGACCGATTTGGCGACGAAACGGGACAGGGATGTTAGCATGCCGTTCAAGATCTGAATGGACTTTTTGGAGCTGGGAGTTGGCAGTTCGGAAAATGCCCGACATTTGTCAGGGTTAGCCTCGATTCCCCGTTCGGTTAGATAGAAACCGAGGAATTTGTCTGCCTTTACCCCGAAGGTGCATTTCTCCGGGTTGAAGCGCATTCGACACCGTCGGGCTTGATCGAACACCCTCTTTAGATGCGAGGTGTGGTCGGCTTCGGTGTGAGACTTGATGATCATGTCGTCTATATAAACCTCGAGCATGTCGCCGATCTCGCCACGAAAAACTTTGTTCATCATCCGTTGATAAGTGGTTCCCGCATTCTTCAGCCCGAAGGGCATTACGTTGTAGTAATAATTTCCCGAGACCGTCATGAAGGCCGTGCAGCGTTTGTCGGCCATCGCCATGGGTATCTGGTTGTAACCTGAATAAGCATCCATAAAAGATAATAATTTATAGTCGGCCGAGTTGTCGACCAGCATGTCAATGTTAGGCAAAGGAAAAGCATCTTTGGAACATGCCCGATTGAGATCAGTGTAGTCAACGCACATACGCCATTTTCCATTAGATTTTTTAACAAGTACAACGTTAGAGAGCCAAGTTGAATACTTGGCCTTGGAAATAAAATTTGCCTCTAGGAGGTCCTTTACAGCTTTTTCAGCAGCCTCCGCTTTCTCGGGAGACTGCCTACGCCTACGTTGCACTACGGCCCTAGCGGCTGGATCTATGGCGAGTTGATGACAGGCGACCTCAGGGTCGAGTCCGGGCATCTCTTATGCGCTCCATGCAAAGAGATCTGCGTTGTCCCGAAGGCAGGCCTTGAGTTGCTTCTTCGCGAGGTCGGGGAGATCCGTTCCAAGCTTGACACATTTGCTAGGGTCTTCTCCGAGTGGAACGAGCTCGAACTCGCCATCTGGGATTGGGCGGAGGGGATCCGCATCTCTGACTTGTTCGTCGGCTTCATCCTTTGCAAACCTGGTGTCGAGGTCCACTGCGTTTACCTTGGGACCTTGAGGCTCCTCTGTCTTGGTAAGCTCGATGTGGGCGTTGTCCGGCCCATCTTTCTTGTCGGTCATCTGGGCCTTTGGGTCCACTGTGGTCTTCTCGGGCAGCCACAGGCACCTCCGGCTTTGATGTCACCATAGATGGTCGCGGCACGTCCCCTTTTGGTGTAGAATTTCAGCTTGAGATGGACGGTTGAGGGGACGGCCGTGAGCTCGGCCAGAGTGGTTCTCCCCAGAATGACATTGTAGAGGGAGTGACATTCTACCACCAGGAAATGGACTTTGACCTGTTGAGAAGTGACGTCTTCGCCGAATGTGACGAGGAGCTCAACGTATCCCCAAGGTCGGGAAGTGGAGCCGTTGAACCCCTGTAGGTCGGATCCCACGTATGGTGACAGGTGGGATTCGTCGAGCTGTAGAGTCTAGAAGAGGTGAGTATACATCACGTCTACCGAGCTTTCTTCGTCGACTAGGATCCTGTGAACTTCAACATTCACCATCCTTGCCTTGATAAGGAGGGGAATGTGAGCGTTGGGCGCGCCCCCGGGAGCTCCTCCAGGTAGAAGGTGATCGGCTCAGATCTGCCACGAAACTGCTCGAGAGAGACCTCGTTGACTAGGGCTTTTTCGATCGGTTCCTCGAATTTCCTTTTGGCCGAGTTGATCGACAGTTGGGCGTCCATGCCGCCAGAGATGACCATGGTCGCAGGGAGTCCCTCCCATCGGCTGTGGGTGAAAGGGGGGAGTCCTCTCCCATGTTTGCATGGACATGGAAGTCTTCTGGCCTGGTCATTGAGTAAGCTATTTGATAGTGGCCAGAGTCCCCTTGTGGCCTGGTCTCTTCCTCGACCTCCTTGTTCTCCCGGGGACCTCGAGATGTCTCGCGCTTCTTGTATTGCCCGAGCCTTCTGCCCTTGATTAGTGTTTTGATGGCGTCTTTGAGATGGACGCAATCCTCGGTCAGATGGCCATGACTCCGATGGTACTGACAATACTTGGTTCTACCGGTTTTGGGGAGTGCGCCATGCCTCGACCCGCCGCCTTTGAATTTGTGGCCCAAAGATTCGGCAAGGATCCGTTCGCGGGAGGTAGTCAGCAGGGTGTATTCAGTGAAGCGCTCAGCGGAGCCGCGCTGGTCACGGGGTTACCGAGGTCTGTATTCCCGCCATTTTTCATCGGGGCGGCGAGACGTCCCTGCTTCCTGGCGATGGGCATCTTGATGTGGTGTTGAGTTGGCCGAACCGCGGCTGCTCGAGTCTCGCGCGCGATTGGCCGCTTCCTTTTCTTCATAGGTAATGTTAGCCCGCTCCTTGTCGAGGAGGGCGTCGAAAGTGGCAGGAGGTTCGATACCGACAGCCTTCCTGAAATCGGTGTCGGGAAGTAGCCCCTTCTCCAACAGGTAGTGATTCATCTGGTAGTCGCAGGAAACCTGGATGGCTTCCCTGTTAAAGTAGTTGATGTACTCTCGGAGTGTCTCATCGCCCTTCTAGATGATGGCCTCAAGCGAGGCCTCGGTCTTTGGGTGCCTGCGGGAGGCGGTGAAAGTGCTCGTGAATTGGGCTTTCAGTTCCCTCCAGGAGTGTATGGATCCAAGGGTCAAGCTCTTGTACCAGTCCGTGGCTGTTTTCCGGAGAGTGGTGGGGAACAACCTGCACTTGATCAGGCCACCGATGTTGAGGTACTGGAGCATGGCCTCGAAGCCGTCGATGTGATCGATAGGGTCATCCACCCCATCATAACTAGCGAGTTGAGGAGGTTTTTCCATTCCCCGGGGAATTGGAGCCTCCATGATGTTGGTGGACAAGGGACCGCGGGGGTCCTCCTCGTCGTTGCGGTTAGGAGAACGCGACCGAGATCGGCGGCGATGAAGTCTCATCGAGGGCTCTTCAGTCCAGGGATGTCTGCCCCGGTTCTTCTTTGACTCCTCTGCCCTACGCTCCCGTTGGGGAGGTGAACGAGCTTGCTTCTTGGGTTGCTCTGGGGGGTTCCGCTCGGTCACGGGTCCTCTGCCTTTGGACCGATGCGTCGGGCTCGGAGTGTCATCCCTCCTGGTTCTCCGTGGGGGAGTTCGGGAGTGGTGCCTTCTTGGGGATGGTGACTAAGAATCAGGCCTCTTATGTCTTCGAGGTGACCGACGGGAGGTTTCCAGCATGTGGAGGCGCTCCCCCCTGGGTGAACAGCATGAAATTGGTTTGGTTGATGGCCGCGAATAGAGCGGCGACGGTTAGGTCGGCGGTGGGGGGGGGCGCTTGGACTTCTTGAAAAACCGCGGGATCGGCGACCTAACGGCGGTGTGCCTCGCTTTTGCGCTCATCTCCCCGGTGGGATCCCGTTGAGGAAGAGGCTGTGTGCCCATCCCGGGGATCTGATTTGGGGAAGTTGGTGTGGTTTGGGTCGGCCAGATCAGCGAGGAGGGTATTCTCATCGTTGGTTGCTGGGTCGGCCAAGACGAATGAAGATGATTTGTTTTGATCTTCTGACTGAAAGAAGACGGGGAAACAAGCTTCCCACAAACGGCGCCACTGATCGTACCTAATCAGAAGGTTGTCACGGCCCAATCTGCAACTTCGGTTGGAGAAAGAATGGGGGGTACCTGCAAGACACTCCGATGACAAAGTAAGAAGAGGCAAGAGCAAACAAGCAAGTAAGAAGTGGGAAAGAATGAATTACCTGACCTTCTCAAGTGAGAGGGTATTTATAGCCCCCAGCGCTGGGCCATGGTCCCGTTAGTGGGTGGTGGATCCAGGCCCACTAGCGGAATGTCAGGGCTTGCGTGTGCAAGGAGGCCAGCACGTGGCCTTCTCCCTGGTTTGTCGCTCCGGGACATCCGGGCTATTTTACCCGATATTTCCGGAGGGCAGATGGCGGTTGAGATGGTTAAGTATAGGACTTGGTTCGATATTCCCGGGGGACACGTGGAGGTTAAGTAACCGTTGGCCACGTGGCCTTTACGATCAGAGCACGAGCCATTGTTCTCCTTATGGACAGATGGGCCTTCATTTTGCCCATAAGATTGGGCCTCTATGGCCATGGGCCAAGTGTTTGGCCAGTCCAGAACATAATATAATAACATGGTTTGAGATCAATACATGGATGTATAGCTACCTCAGTGGTAGTCAGCGCACTTTTCAAATCTTTGACATGCCTAAGGCCCAGGGTTCGAATCCCCCTGGGACCTTTTTATTTTCTCAAACTTTAAAACTTCATTTTTCACTTGTTTTCAAATATTTTTCAAACTTGTTTTTAAATATATTTAATTCAAGGTGATTAAATGACAAGCTACACACATGGCTCAGTGGTAAAACTTTTCACTTCTAAGCCAAGGGTCCTGGGTTCAAACCTCCTTAGGACCAAAACCTTTTTTTTTATCACTAATTTTCTTAAGTTTTTTAACAAACTTCAACATTTTCAAAAACCAATCAAAACTTCTCATTTTGAGATGATTTTTTGCACACTTGTCATTTAATATACCTATTTTATGATTATCTAGAAAAAATCCAAAAATATTTTCGTTTTGATTATATTTTAATTTGGTTTAAAAATGAGACGTTTTTAAGTATTTTAATACTTTTAGAAAATGTTTTCTTTTCGATTTTCAAACCTAATCTTTTTCAAACTTCTTGTGAATATCCTTCACTTTTCAAAATCATTTTCAAACCTTTCAAAAAGATTTCAATAAACTTACACACCTTTTTTCCATGATCGATTCGATTTGAAGATAAACCAAACTAGGTTTTTCCTCGAATTTCTTTCAAATTGATCATGGGCCTCACTTACGATGTAAGTCCTAACCCTCCTATGTACATATTTATTTCCTTTTACATATCCACCCTTTTGTGTACATATTCAATTCCTTGTATATATTCAATCATCTTTGTAAATATTCAAGTATAACAAACTTCGTTCGTTTGTTTCCATCCGCTTGTTTCTACACCGATTCCATTGGTACTAAGAGGAACATTATTCCCGGTGAAACTGCTCTTAAATCAATGGGCCTCCCTTAAGGTGTAAGTCCTAACTCCTTTGTTCATATCCAAGTATACAAGCTTATCCTCTTGTTTTAAACACTTGTTTATATTTTCACACATAATTTGTATATATTCAAGTTACACTTGCTTTAATTGCTTGTTTTATACACTTGTTTATATATTTATAACATAACAACTAGTTTAACAACTAGGTTCCCTTTAGCCTCCTCTTAGGCTTCGTATAAGATAACTCATTTATTGAGTTAGCCTCCTCTTGGGCTTCGCTCAAAAGAACTCCCCTGCTGAGTTAGCCTCCTCTTGGGTTTTGTTATAAAGAACTGCCTCATTGAGTTTAGTCTTCTCTTGGGCATCAAATAAGAAAGAGACATGGAAATCTCTTAACATCCTCCTATTGGGCTTCCAATGCAAACAATCACCCGCGCTAGGATAGAACCCTAAGAGTATGATTTCCCGGTGAAATCACTCTTGAATCCTAAGAGGATGGTTTCCCGGTGAAATCACTCTTAAATCCAAAGCCAACCATACCCTATAGCTTCCTCTTGAGCTTCATACAAGGACCCTCGATAACCCTCAATAACCCTTGGAATGCCTCCTATTGGGCTTACAATACAAGGACCCACGAGCTTCTTAAAAGCATCCCCTATCAATAATCAAGTTCTCCTAAAGATTTAGACATGTATCATCTCTATGGAAGAAGTATCTCATCTATAACATCACATACAAAACAAACACTTTTTCAAACACTTTTTTTAAAAAAACAAAACATCTTTTAATTGTAAGTGGTAACGCTTGTACACTCAAGCAAAACCCCCAATGCTTACAATTAAAGATTCAATCATCTTTCAAACATCTTTCTTAACTCGTAAGTGGCAATGCTTGTGCAATAAAGCAAAACACCTAATACTTACGATGAAAGATTTAATCAATCTACCTTTCAAAAATATATGTGATGAAATAGATTAGATACATTTTTCATTAAGATGACATTTGTCTTTGTCTCTTAATAACACCCTTTGCTTCCACTAGAATAAGTGGGAACTACGATTGCTCTGACTTTCTCAACCTCCCTTTGAGAATACGTAGGCACAAGGTCTCATCCTTGGCGAGCATACTTATTTCTCCCTCAAATCAAACAAACCATAGTTCCCTTAGATCCGAGCTACATATGCTCTGATTCCCATTAGGGGATATGTATGCAGAGGATACCAATGATCTTTGTGAGCATAATGATAACAAATCTTAGGACCCTGCCTACCCTACCTTTCTTAAAACCCAAAGGAGAAACTTTCCCAAGAATAGAGTAGCAAATTAAAACACACAAACATATCAAAAAATATTCATATATACAAAAGATGCTATAGATAACTATATATATATATATATATATATATATATATATATATATATATATATAGGGTGCTAATACCTTCCCTTTATATAACAAATCCTCTTACTCAGGTCTCTCCCCAATGCATTGCGTCTAGTTCACGCTAGTCGCATCACATATCATTATTTATTTATGATATTTCAGCTTTCCCCTTTTCCATCTCATTTTCTTGTTTGGAAACAATAAAGCTTGATGCTCACGGCATCTTTTAAAACAAAAAAAAAAATCAAAAGAGTAAATCATTTTGAGCCTGAGATTCGAATTCCGATTCGATTCTCTCGTTTGTCACTTTTTACCGCGAACAGAAAAATGGCGACTCTACTGGGGAGCACCAAGCTTTTCTTTGTTTTCAAAAAAGAAAAAAAGGGGGTTAAGCTTCATTTGTGCATATGTTTGTTTTTCTTTATTGTGTGTTTGGTTCCGTTACTTGCGATTTCATCTGATAGAAAAAATCCTAACCCGGATTTAAGAAACATTTTAAGATCTAGGTGTGGGTATAGTCATATTAACTTGTGAGGAGTATCATTACTTACTAAGTTAATTTGATATCCCTCGCTCAGTGGAGGTTTTCTTGGGGGTATTTGTGTTTAGTAAGTATTTGCAAAGACATTTTGCTTGCAAGGGAACTAAAGAAGTTGAGTGGCTGTAGAACACATAACCCATCCTAGCCATTTAGGGTGTAGTGCAGAAGCTATTCAGGTGTAAACTTGGATTAGTTGTCATGCGAGACTACGATCAGACGAGTTTTTCTTGAAAAATATTATTGGACTTCAAGTATTTAACAAATCCGATATATGGTTAGAGGGATGGACATAAGAAGAAGATATACCAAGAGATACGGTTTAAGAATTCCTGATGTAAGAAAGTTAAAAGAGTTAGCTTCCTTGGTAGAAGATCCCTCGGATTTCAGAAAACGCTATGAAACTCTTTTAACTATCCTGAACACTAACGTTGATGAAGGACTTCTCAAAACTTTCGTTCAGTTTTACAATCCAGTTTATCGCTGTTTCACTTTCCCTGATTATTAGTTGATACCTACTTTGGAAGAGTACACACATATTTTAGGTATCTCAGTGTCTGACAAAGTGCCCTTCAATGGTTTGGAAGCCATTATGAAGCCGCAAGTCATTGCAACGATGACTCATTTAAGGAAATCCGAGATAGACAAAAACATGACTACCAAAGGAAATCTCTTAGGACTAACTTCAAAGTTCCTGATGGAGAAGGCTTTTAATTTTGCCAAAGCTAGTAGCATGGTAGCTTTTGAAGCTGTTTTGGCTTTGCTCATTTATGGATTGGTGTTGTTTCCCAACGTCCCAAGTTTCATTGATATTAACGCCATAAGGATCTTTCTGATTGAAAATCCCGTTCCCACTTTGCTTGGTGACACGTATTTCTCCATTCATCACAGGAATCGTCAAGGAGATGGAATTATCGTGTATTGTGTACCTCTGTTATTCAAATGGATTGTCTCATACTTGCCTAAGTCTCCGATCTTCCGAGAAAACAAAAATGGTTGGCATTGGTCTCGAAGACTCATGTCTCTTACTAACGATGATATCCATTGGTATACCTTGGCCAACAATGAGATGGAAATCATTGAAAGTTGTGGAGAGTTTGCCAACATACCTCTCATTGGTACGAAAGGAGGAATTAACTACAACCCATTTTTGGAAAAACGTCAACTTGGGTACGCAAACTCCAGTAAACCCCATTGTTTTATTGTAGAAAGTTACTTTTATCGTGAAGGGGAAGATTCCCAAGGTTTGAAAGCCAGAATGATAAGAGGTTGGCATCATATTCGAAGGAAAGAAAAAGGCGATGCAAGGAATTGTGTAGCCATGGAAATATACACTTCTTGGGTAAAGAAAAGAGCGAAGGAATTCCGAATGCCTTGTGCTTATGAAGAACCCATGTTCCCAGTGGTATCTAAATCGACCACCATTCCCAATGAGACTATGGGAGAATACCAAGAAGCTTTGGCAAAGATGAGGCTATAGAAAGAAGCTTTGGAAGACAAATTTCTTAAGGATGACTTTGACAATGTAAAGCTTAAGAAGCAGGTCAAAGACCATGAAAAAACGCTCTACTTTCAAGATGGATGGCTCATGGAGAAAGATGAGAAGATTCGTCGAAAGGATGACGCGATCAAGAAATACATCAAAGAAAGGAAAAGAAAGCTTAAAGAAATAACAATTAGGAATCCTGCTCCAGACGATTGGAAAAAAGTCGTTAACAAGCTAAAGACCGAGAAAGCTGAGCTGAAAGCTTACTATGGGAAAGAAATCCTGAAGTTGAAGCTACATCAAGCATTTGGTTCTTCATCAGACGAAGACGCTTAATCTGTATAGTTTAGCTTTTATTTATCATTTATTGTAAGAGCTATGCTCCAAAAACTTGTTGTAATCTTCGTTCGAATATTAATAAAATAAGAGTTTTTCCATCCAAATGTTTGCAAGAAATTTCTCTTTTAGCGTAAATTCTTTGGAAATTATTTTCTCTTTGCATTCATAATCATGCATCATTCTTTGCATTTTGAGTTTGTTATTTAGAGTCTTATCTTTTGGAATTTTCTCTAGAGATCATCAAGCTGTCGCGTCTTAGAGTTTCTCGACTATGCTCACAGTCAACTCGCATATACAATACTCGTGCAAACAGGAGAAAATCAATGGAAGATTTTGAACAAGAGAATATTGAGCTTCGTGGTACAGTAACCACACTTCAAGAGGAAGTGGAAAGACTCACTACTTTGGTAAGCTCGTTGGTAGCTGCGCAGAATCAGTAATCAACACCTAACAGTCAAAATCAAGAGACGATTTCAGAGATTACTACTACTCTAGTTTTTGCTGTTGCAGTTAGTTATCCATTTTTCAGTATGCCAAAAGGTTATCCATGGGGCATGCCTTTCAATTTCGGTGTAGGATTTTGTCAAAATACTTCTGAAGTACAGGCAACCATAACTGAGGTTCCTACTTTAGACAGTCTTCAGAAGGTAATTCTTGCCTGCAAAGTCATCTTACGATGTACGCTAGGAAGATGTCTACATATAACGATAATCATCAATTGCTTATTCACTACTTCTTAGACAGTCTTACTGGTGCCGCTCTGAAGTGGTACATGGGATTGGATAGTGCGAATATTCGAACTTTCAACGACCTAGGCGAAGCTTTGGTTCAACAGTATAAATTCAATTTGGACATGGCTCCAGATCGAGATCAACTCAGATCAATGTATCAAAAGGAAAAGGAGACTTTCAAAGAGTACGCCCAACGTTGGAGGGAAATTGCTGCCCAAGTTAATCCACCGTTAGAAGAAAAATAAATGACCAAGTTCTTCTTGAATACTCTTGGCCCTTTCTACTACGAAAACATGATCGCCACTGCTCCAAGTGGTTTTACCGAAATGGTAAACATGGGGATGCGATTAGAAGAAGGAGTCCGAGCATGATGCTTAACTAGGGAAGTGGGATCTTCAAGCGGAACCAAGAGAATTGGAGCTGGTTTCCCGAAGAAGAAAGAACAAGACATTGGAATGGTATCCCAAGGGAGACCCAGGAAAAATGTCAATCACCGACAACAGGTAGCCACGGTCGCACCAGTTGTTAGTACAACTTCAAACATGGGAGTTACCCCACAATTACACTAGAATCAACAACCTCGACAACAGGCTTAACCATTTAACAACAATCAAAATCGTGCTCCTAGAATCTCGCAGTTTGATCCAATTCCGATGTCTTACACGGAATTATAACCTGCCTTAATTGAGTGAAATCTTGTTCAAACAAGAGTACCACCTCCAATACCTGATAAATTACCTTGGTGGTACAGAACAGAGGTGTCTTGCCCTTTTCAGCAAGGGGCACTAGGTCATGATCTCGAACACTGTATAGCCTTGAAAGCTGAAGTTCAAAGACAGGTTAGGGCTAATCTTCTTTCTTTCGGACATACGAATCTGAATGTGCAAGTGAATCCACTTCCTAATCATGGAGGGCACGCTGTAAATTTGATAGCCAGAAATTCATATCGATACCAAGTCATGAATGTAAATTTGATAAGAGAAAACTTGGTACAGTTACACGCTACATTCGGCATAATAGGTGGTTTTGCTAAACATGACTACACAGCTTGTAGAATTTGTTTTACAGATTCTCGAGGATGTCCAGCTATAAAAGTAGATCTTCAACGATTAATTGACACCGGGGACATTCAAATTTTCAGAAATAGAAATGATTATGACATAAATATGGTAGGGTATGATCCGCATGAGCTTTTAGTCTCATATATCAACTCGGAAATTCCAGAAGTAAACGTTATTATCCCTCATTTTAATATGCCAGAGCGCTTAGAGGTCGAATACAACAGTCCAAGGGTTCCTGACTATCCTTTGATCATATGTCTACCTGGACCTGTTCCTTATGACTCTGACAAAGCAGTTCCCTATCAGTATAACGCAACTTTGATGGATAATGGGAAGGAAATACTCATACCTACTCTTTCATTCGTAGTTAACATCGCTGAAGTAGGACGAGTAACTCGCAGTGAGCGTCTGCATACCCTGTTGCCACCAAAGCAGCCTATTGCTCCCACGGTCAGACAAAATCTTGTTGATATACATGTTGATAATCCTATGGGAATTCCTGTTGGTAATCCAGACTTAAACATTGGTCCGTCTGATGGAACCAATATCAATCCAGGCTTTGATGAAATTCTAAAGCTGATAAAGAAGAGTGAATACAAAGTTGTGGATCAACGGATGCAAACTCCTTCCAAAATCTCAATACTCTCTTTGCTTTTGAATTCTGAAGCCCACCGAGAGGCCTTGATGAAAGTGTTGGATCAAGCTTACGTAGATCATGATGTGACTACTGATCAATTTGGTGAAATTGTAGGCAACATAACGACTTGCAACAACCTGAGCTTCAGTGATGAAGAACTCCCAGAGGAGGGAAGAGATCACAATTTTGCTTTACATATCTCAATGCATGTGTTACCTGTCATACCCCAATTTTTGACCTAAGATACCACCTTATATCATTCACATGTGCATCATTGCATCACTAACAGTTTAAGAACAAGATAGATCGTGCGTGTGCTCCTAAAGTCAAAGTTATGGTTTTATCAAAATTTCATCTGTTCAAGATATGATCAATTAGGTTTTGAGTCTCCACTCACCTCAATTGATCTATCTTAATCAATCATCAACATTTGATTTTCAAATTCACAACTTTTTCTCATGATCTACCTTGAATCGACCAATTAGGGTTTTGATCAAAGATAGTGAATCATTGACTTTCTGCTCAATGAATGACCTATTTGCTTGAAGATTGATCTTAACATCCTCAATGAAATATCTTGACCTAATTTCTTGGTTCAAAACATTACAAACTCCATGTTTCTTCATCAGATAAATTCTGAATCATCTAATGAAAATTCAACTGTTCAAAAAAAGTCAAACTTTGACTCTTGGTCAACTTTTTTAAATCTAAATATTTTTAATCATAAAATCATTTCAAATTATCCATCATGATCATAAAAAATCAAGAAATGTGAAAAAGTCAACAAAAAGTCAAAGTTGGAATTTTTTCTAACACAGACAAATTTTCAAGTGTTAAAAAACATGGTTTTTCCTTACTTTCATGGCCATTTTTCACCTAGATCTATTTTGATTCAAGAAAAACTCAAAACATGAAAGTTGTAGATCTTGTTACAAGCTTTCCAAAATGTCCAAGAACTTGAAGAAACACTTTGTGTAGCTAGGGTTTTGATCTTGAAACATAAAGCTCCATAGCCATGATGTTCGAAATCCTTCATCAAAGTTACAAGTTATTTTGCAACTTTATTCCTTCTAGAAGCCTTGTCACCAAATAAGATAGGATTTAAGGGATAAAATTCTGATGGAAATGATTAGGAAAGGATAAAAACACTTGAGTTTTTTTAAACAATGATTAAAAAGATTCCATGTGCATTTAATGAAGAATATTCCTTTCTTACACCTAAGCTTCCAAGTTGCAAACTCTCCAAGCTTATCTTGCCTTGCCATTCAAGTTCCTTGGCCTATAAATAGGTGTTCTTACTTCATTCAAAAGGACACCTAAAACAATTCCAAACTTGTTTTCTCACTTCTTTCTTATTTTGCAAGTTTTTAAGTTTCAAAGAGGTTAGAATCCCAAATTGCAAATCCTGCAAGTTCTAACCAAAGGTGTCATTCAAACATCTTCTAAACATTATTTAGAAGTTGTTTGAAACTCCAAATCATCATAGAATAAGCCAAGAGTCAGTTTGCTCCAGAAAACTCCATTTGTGCAAGTTTTGAGCCAAAACTTCCAAACTCCAAATCCACTCGTGCTTGTTCTGATTTTTCACTTCAAACACACTCTATACAACATATAGATACTGTCTAAGCACTTAAACTAGTTCTGGAACAACTCCATCATCATCCTCCATTTCAAAACTAGCATCCTGCAACTTGACTTGGGTAGGAGGAACCAGAGAGCTTCAAAGCAAGGTAAGTGTTGGAATACATTCAGTGATACTCAAGGAAGCTCACAGGATCATTAAACAGCTTCTGGAATCACTCTAAAAAGGAATTCGATTTCTGCTCATAGAGGTAAGTAACTTCAACTTTGAACTCTGTGATTTCTAAATTCCAACTCAAATATTGCAGTGATATCTTGTTTCTGCACATATGAGGATCATAAACCCTCAATCAATTGCTTGAATTGGTGCACATACACAATTTCACAATCAAAAATTTAGAATTAGGGTTCTTAATGTTCTTGAAAAATTAATCACCCTACACTTAAAATAAATGGAATTAATTGCCACCATATGTTCCTGGTGAAAATCCGAGCAAGATTGATGTTTGGATCGTGCAATTTCATTGAGAAACAAGAGAGATACGAATTGGAATCTAGAGGTTGAAGACAAAGTTGCTACGCGCGTTCTCTAATTTCTGGAAAATTCAAATTCTCAGTTTATCTTATATTTATTTGTTGTTATTTCATAACCGGATGTAACAGCCACCCCAGTGGCAAGCCAGCACGCCTTAAGTCTCTTGCCTCGCCTCAAGACCCAGGGTTCGAATCCCTCTGGGACCTTTTTTTAAATAAAAGGCTCATCCTTCAGAAGCACTTCTAACGTTCGCTCCTTCATAAGCACTTCTAATGCTCACTCTTTTAGAAGCATCAAGCTTCTGACTCTTCCAGAAGCATCAAGCTTCTAACACTTTCAGAAGCATCAAGCTTATAACACGTTCAGAGCAGCAAGCTTCTGACTCCTTTAGAAGCACCCACTCGACCTCCCTTTAACTCCTGACTCTTCAACTCCAAATAATCTTTTTTCTCCAAGACTTCATTTTCAAATATTTTTCAAAACTCCTTCAAAACAAGGTGATTAAATGACAAGTCAAGCACATGGCTCAGTGGAAAAACTCTTGACTTTTAAGCCAAAAGTCCTGGGTTCAAACCTCTTTAGGACCAAACACTCTTTTTTATCACTAATTTTCTCAAGTTTTTTAATAAACTTCAACATTTTCAAAAACCAATCAAAACATCTCATTTTGAGATGATTTTTTGCACACTTGTCATTTAATATACCTATTTTATGATTCTGTTAAAAAAATCCAAAAATATTCTCTTTTTGATTATATTTTTATTAGTTTAAAAATGAGACGTTTTAAGTATTTTTAGTACTTTTCAAAAATGTTTTCTTTCCAATTTTCAAACCTAATCTTTTTTCAAAACTTCTTGTGAATATCCTTCACTTTTCAAAATCATTTTCAAAACCGTTACAAAAACCTTTCAATAAACTTGCACAGCTCTTTCCATGATCGATTCGATTTGAAGATAAACCGAACCAGGTTTTTCCTTGAATTTCTTTCAAATTGATCATGTACATATTTATTTCCTTGTACATATTCACCCTTTCGTGTACATATTCATTTCCTTGTACACATTCAATCATCATTATAAATATTCAAGCAAGAACAAACTTCGTTCATTTGTTTTCATCCGCTTGTTTATACACTGATTCCATTGGTATTAAGAGGAGAATTATTCCCGGTGAAACTGCTCTTAAACCAATGGGCCTCCCTTAAGGTGTAAGTCCCAAACCCCTTGTATATATTAAAGTTACACTTGCTTTAATTGCTTGTTTTATACACTTGTTTATATATTTCATTCATAAACTCTTGTGAATACACATCACACACTTGTTCATATAATTGTTCAGTTATAACATAACAACTAGCCTAACAACTAGGTTCCCTTTAGCCTCCTCTTTGGCTTTGTACAAGATAACTCATTTATTGAGTTAGCCTCCTCTTAGGCTTCGTATAAGACAACTCACCCGTTGAGTTTAGCCTCCTCTTAGGCTTCATATAAGACAACTCCCCTGCAGAGTTAGCCTCCTCTTGGGCTTTGTTCAAAAGAATTTCGTCGTTGAGTTTAGCCTTCTCTTGGGAAGCAAACAAGAAAGAGACCTGGAAATATCTTAACAGCCTCCTATTGGGCTTCCAATAAAAAGAATCACCCGCGCTAGGATAGAACCCTGAGAGTATGATTTCCCAGTGAAATCACTCTTGAATCCTAAGAGGATGATTTTCCGGTGAAACCACTCTGAGAGCCAAAGCCAGCCATACCCTATAGCTTTCCCTTGAGCTTCATACAAGGACCCTCGATGACCCTCGGAATGCCTCCTCTTGGTCTCACAATGCAAGGACCCTCGATGAACCTCGGAATGCCTCCTCTTGGCTTACAATACAAGGACCCACAGGCTTCTTAAAAGCATCCCCCTAATCAATAATCAATTTCTCCTAGAGATTTAGACATTTATCATCTCTATGGAAGAAGTATCTCATCTATAACATCACATACAAATCAAACACTTTTCAAACACTCTTTTCAAACAAAAACATCTTGTAACTGTAAGTGGTAACGCTTGTATACTCAAGCAAAACACCAAAACTTACAATTAAAGATTCAACATCTTTCTTAACTCGTAAGTGGTAACGCTTGTACGCTTAAGCAAAACACCTAATACTTACGATGAAAGATTCAATCAATCAACCCTTCAAAAATGTATGTGATGAAATAGATTAGATATATTTTTCATTAAGATGACATTTGTCTTTGTCTCTTAATAACACCCTTTGCTTCCACTAGCATAAGTGGGAACTACGATTGCTCTGACTTTCTCAACCTCCCTTTGAGAATACGTAGGCACAAGGTCTCATCCTTGTCGAGCATACTTCTTTCTCCCTCAAACCAAAAAAAACCATAGCTCCCTTAGATCCGAGCTACAGATGCTTTGATTCCCATTAAGGGATATGTATGCCGAAGATCCCAATGATCTTTGCGAGCACAATAATAACAAAACCTAGGGTCCCACATAACCTACCTTTCTTAAAATCCAAAGGAGAAAATTTCAAAGAATAGAATAGCAAATTAAAACACACAAACATATCAAAAATATTCATATATATAAATAAGGCTATAGATAACTATATATATATATAGGGTGCCACATCTTTCCCTTTATATAACAAACCCCCTTGCTCAGATCCCTTTATTGAGGGTATTGCAGCTTTCCCCTTTTTCATCTCATTTTTCTTGTTTTGGAAATAATAAAGCTTGATGCTCGCGACATCTTTAAAAACAAATCAAAAGAGTAAATCGCTTTTAGGCAGAGATTCGAATTCCGATTCGATTCCCTTGTAATTCACTTTTTACCGTGAACATTACCAATATTAATCTTAAATATACGCCATGTAGGACCAGAGCCACCAATATCGTGAACAATTTGGTTCACTGATAAGTGCCAAAATGTATTTATTTTGTATATATGTTTTGTGGCACTTATCGGTTCTTTTGTTGATATTCTTCGAATAAATCCCCCACTTTTTGTATAAATGTGTATATTTAGTGTATAATCAAGTTTTTGTGTAAATATTGTATCATTTGATAGTTTATCATCTCTTTTGAAGGTATTTGATCATGCATAAATTCCCCGCCGAGATATAAGACCGGAGGGGGTTTGTAGACATCCGGGATGGATCTCGGACTGTGATGTGAGACCCTTATCCGGCGTGATCCCCTGAATTGCGATAGGAGAAGGGGTCAGCCCCGGGAGGGATCCTATAGTCGATAACCGGTGAGCTCCTCGGGGCAACCCCGAGGTTGGACTGGCTTCCGTTACGCTGTTTATGGAACAGTTACGAACGTTACGAATCATTAAGTAGCAGTTTCAAGTATTAAATAGACGGTTACATCATTATGATCATTAGTGGCAGCTATGCTATAAAAGAGGCCTCAGGGCCATGAGAAGGGATCATTCTCTCATTACCTCTCTTAGCCACACGCTCAAGAGGGGTCAAATACTTTATCTCTAAGGGCTCCCAACTGCGGGGTAAGCTAGACCCATAGCTTGGAGGCCATTCATCCTTGTATGAGCCTCCGAATCCCTTAAGATCTTACATGAGGTTTTTCCTGCAAGAACATTGGCGCCCACCGTGGGGCCCCGGTAAAACTATGCCCGGGCCACACTCAAGTTCACCTAAAGTGCAATTCTACTATTGCACATGACATAAAACAAAGATAACGGTGACTGAGCCACATCCATGAAACGTCATCATAGCCACATCGACCATTACCAATTAACGACGATCGTTGTCGTGAGGTCACCGACGGGATCGGTGCCGAAACTATAAAGGCAATCCATCTGAATGATCGACGTCATCTATAAATCCCTGGTATTCGGGCTGGAGAGGCTCTGAAAGGCCATCGTAAGTCTGGGTATGAATACCATCAGGATCACCATCAGGTTAACCGGGTTGTAGTGCATGTGTTTGACGGACATCATGAGCATCATCGCATTATCTTTACAGCTTTGCATTGGCTGCACCAACGCTAAAAGATAAGTGATCGTTCCCTGATAAGTGATTCAATGAAGGAGCCCGATCTTGTTGTACGCTATTTCGTTGTCGACTCCCAAAGTATGATGGTGATATGGCAACCAGATCAGATTGAGCACGTCAACGAATCAGTCACATGCAAGTGCCGGTGAAGGTAGATGGGTCATGGATGTAATGACGTACCTAAGCTGATACCTGCAGATCAGCCATATCGTCAACGGAAAGAACAGCCTAGAACGAGGTGGCTAGCTACGCAGAAAGACGGAAGAAGGTCAACGGAAGCGTGGATGAAAGCGTAGTCGGCATCATTGCTGAAACCAACATTAAGAGATAAGTAACATACGCTTATTTTAGTTGTGTAATGATTGGACTCCTTACGACTACACTGGCTATGCATATTAAAATCTATTTTAATTACTGCCTTAAATAGTTTATGTTTTCGATCAAACATCTAGTGCATTAACAGTACGTGAGGACTATCATAGCTTAACGTCAGCGAAAGTTGGTTGTGATGCTCTTCGGCCAGTGTCATCATACTGAATATTCAAGTGACTTAGGCGTTAAGTGCTTTGAACGGATCAAAGTCTAACGTGGAGGAACGTACAAAGAGAGCTCGTCGCCACCTTGACAGCAACACCAAAAGATAAGTTATCTTATGTAATTTATGGACCATAATTGATTGTTGCTTATTAGTAACGCCTATCTCTATTGCCGCAAACGTTATGGTTAAGATGTTAATTGTCGTTAAGACGTTTTCTACATTGACTATCGATGCTTTCTGTTACATATAATGTGTTTAAAAGGTTTTGGAGATTATTTACTGTTTTAATAAATGTCATGTGTAAAGTGATTATGGTTACAGCGTAACATCTTTAGCATGATCTTGTGCTAGGACAACATCACAAGTGGGAGATGAGGCTCGGCTTATGTCTCTAACATTTGTTCCATTGTTTGAGTTGTTGACTTTACAAGATCCCAGTAATGGTATCGTCTAGACGATCAGCTTCTATACAAATTGTAGAAAAAGCATCATGTGTCAATGACCTCGGAGCTCACAAACAGAGGCGTTACATTATCAACACCGGCACCGACGGATGGCCACCATATAAGAGTGGCATATATACAAACACCTGAAATCAATTGCTAATGTCGGCACGAAGTCGGTTTTCGTTGTGGGACGGGAAAGAAATCCATCCACGGCTCACATCCTCGAATTATTAGCAACATAAAGGATAAGTGGCTTTTCACAATTTCTATTTTCATTATTATGATAATCAAATGCTCGACACAATGCTGACTCTTATTCTGATACATGAACATAAACCGAATTTATAATAATGTATTGTTGTGATGACTTTTATGTAACCCGTTATCGTCATGTGCTTAAGTGTTACAGGAAAAGGCATCCTGTTATAGATACTCGTTCTGTTTGGTGTTTGTTGAAAGTTGTATCCCAGACACGGTTCGAGAACGACGCCAACATCAAAAGGTCTTATACACGATGTGCAATCAGAAATGTGCCGCTGATAGATTTTAATGGCAGACATATATCATGTAGATGTGCGAGCAACATGTTGTGAATCAATGGATCCCGCCACCGTGCGAGCCAAACCAACACACTGGATCTCAGAGCGGAGAGTTTATGTATACCCCAGGGAAAAGACCTTAATGTCTTCAGTAATCTATCAAGCGATATCATGAAAAGATAAGTTTCTCATTGTTAATTGGTTCTAAATTTTGCATTTGTTCTGATACTTTGAGGAAATAAGATGAGTATGTAGCATACAGTTTGCATCAGTCGAAAGCCACACACCAGGGAGGGGCAAACACTGCATATGTTGCTCCAACCCGACATGTTGAAAGCTTGACACGAATTAAGAATCGAAAGTAAATCACACTCCGATGCCACAAAGATAAAGTCGATTTACCAGATATATCTCTTGAATAAATACTGTTATGTAGGAGATGATAAACTTTCATTACGATTTGGACAATCTTGTTATTCTGGGGACAATTTGCATTAGTATTATGTTTGTCCTGCTCCTAGTTCGCTGAGCTTTTAGGGTCTTTTCATTGCTCTGGAAAAATATGTTCGGGAAGAATGTTCGAAAAATGCTAAAGCTATCAAGTTCAGTTGGCCACGCCTAATAAACTTGGAGGTCCTCATAGCTCGGTGACCCTCTTAGTCAAACCTGTCCAGAATACTACCAGAGCGCTGGTGTCGTTTGAATCATTAATGATGAAAAGGATAGTGAAGCAGTTCTCTAATGTCACGGTGTTATTAAAACTACAATAAACTGTTGGCTCCCTATCTTCATCGGCATGCTTTAAAGTTACATGCCATAACAACGACATCGTGTGGGGGACATACGGCAAGAACGCTGACGTGGAAATTTACCAATGAAGGAGTAAATCATATCAATGTTTGTCCTCGCTCTGTTAATCACCAGTGGTGATGTTGTGCCCCCTGGTCTGATGTATCTCGACAGCCCAAATAAATGCTTCCATCAAAGATAAGTGATACATCTTTACTTTGGCTTGTTAATTTAATACACTGGTAAGCATTCCTCTAATCCTCACCTTGACCATAATTATATGGGTTCCGGTTGAACAGGTCTTCGACGGAGGACCGGGACGAGTTTAATTTCCGACAGGCGAATAAAAGAAGGGGCTCACTGGAGAATCCAGATGGTGGTAACCAAGTCGGAACCTCCTCCGTCAAGAACTCTGGTCTTATACAAGACAGAAATTACCCGAATATTCATACGAGTGGATTGTTTAAAGCCGATCAAAGGTCGATGATAGCACAAACAGCTGGAGATTAGGACCATTAGAAGTGTACAAACACAGATGTTGGATCTCGTCGACATCTTCTCAGCACCGTCAATAGCTATTACTGGTTGGGATAAAAACGGGGCTTAGCATTCAAGTCCAAAAGCAACACATGTCAATACCATAAAATAGAGGTCGCTGTTAAATTCAGAGGGTCTTGACTAACTATACTACTCCAGGTGAAAAGAATGGTGACATACAAGAAAAACTCCCGAAGGGCATCAGCCTTCAGGATATAGCCTTCAAATCGGATACTTGGAGAAACATTTAGATGTAGGGATTGATTGAAGTTGGAAGGCTGGAAAGAAAACTTCGACGCATCAAACCAGAAGAGCTTTTGTCTCGGAAAAAGTCAGAGCATACTGTGTATGATAGAAACCATGCCAATTCCCTCAATAAAAGATAAGTAGTTTTCATTTATAAGTTATTTATCTCGAGTAATAAATATCGCTCTGACTCATTGAGAAATAATTTAAAACAAATATTCTTTGCTTAACTTCCACATATGATTGTTAAACTGTTTGGATGTGTTTTAAACACATATACAGTACGTTATATAAAGGATGGAATAATATTTCCTCATGTATTGTTTGGTGTAACCATTCAGTGTCGGTTTAAATCTTGAATTATGATACAAATAAATATGCATATTATTGGTTTTACAAAGTAGTTATCGATGCGTCAAAACATGTACTGAAACATATGTAAATACTTCTTTTTGGACAGCTTTGCTAGATACTATCAACATGTGAATTCCCATGGGAGGTCAATGGATCATGTGATGATTAGCGCAAAATTACAAGCTGACAAGGAGTATATTCAAACGGTTTCATGAGCTTATATCCTAAAAAGGAATTCAAATGGGGGGATCACGTAACTTAAAGACGAACAGGTGCCCGGCTAAAAGTAATTAACTGCGGGAAATGGAGTCCTCTTTGACCGGGAAGGCTCGGTATCAAAGCGCTTCACTTTGTTCCTACAAAACCTCACGCTTGGGGGGCTCATATAACCATCCCAATCAAGAATGGTAGAAGAGAAGACAGCGAAAAGCCGGGTAGATTGAATTGTTGAAATTTTGTAAAAGATTACAATATTGTTTAAAATACCATTTTGTAAAAATGTCGTCTTACCCTCCTGTGTGGGTGGGAGGCATTTTGTTTCTTAGTATCAAAATAAGGAGGGATCCGGAAAATATGTAGAAAATAAAACAAAGTACCTAGCTTGAGTACTCGAGGAGCAAAAAACGACAAAACTGAGTCCTCCTTGATAAAATTGGTTTGGTGTCAAAGCGCTTCACCTTGTTCCAACAAGACTTGCGCTTGGGGGGCTCATATAATCATCCCGATCAAGAATGGTAGAAGATAAGACAAACGAAAAACCTGGTAGATAGTTACAAGTTTGTCAAAGTTAAAAATTGTGTAAAAAACCACCGTTGTATAAGGTGTCGTCTTGATCTCCTATGTGGGGGAAGAGGCATCTTGGAATTAATTATAGTTTGTAAAAACTAAATAGGATGTAACGGATAAAAGTGCTCCGCACCTCAAGACTCGGATATGGCGGGAATCAAAGGCTAGGTACGTACTGCTGAGCTCGGTCTCGGATCGCTCTCACCACGGAAACCCTTCCGAAAGGCTCTGCTTCACGCGGAACAACCTTCTCGTCAACCTCGGTAGAGGCTCAACCTCCGTCAACCTCGGTAGGCTCAACCTTTGGTCAACCTCGTAGAGGCTCAACCCTCTGGTCAACTCCAGAGGCTCAACCCTCCGGTCAACCTCGGTAGAGGCTCTGAACCCTCTGGTCAACCTCGGTTGGGCTTTGAATCCATCTCGAATCAACCCTATAGAGGCTCTGAACCTTCAGGTCAACCTCGGTTTGGCTCTGAATCTGTCTCGGATCATCCCTATAGAGGCTCTGAACCTCAAAAGGCTCTGTTCCTACGTGGAACCTTCGTGTCAACCTCGGTTGGCTCAATTGCCTCGGATCATCCCTATAGAGGCTCTGAACCTCAAAAGGCTCTGTTCCTACGCGGAACAACCTTCAGGTCAACCTCGGTTGGGCTCTGAATCCGTCTCGGATCATCCCTATAGAGGCTTTGAACCTCAAAGGCTCTGTTCCTACTCGGAACAACCTCCTGGTCACCCTCGCCTGGACTATGATTCCGTCTCGGGTCAACTCCTAGTGGCGGTTATACCTATAATTTCCGGCAAGTCACGAAGCTCGTCCTATCTCGATCAACCCTAGTGGCATTGAAGCCTCGTGAGCTACCAAGAGCTCGATTCTGCCTCGATTAACTCTTAGTGGCATTGAAACCTGGTTCGCCACACGTAGCTATGGTCCTATCTCGGATCAACTTAGTGGCGTTGAACCTCTAAATTCACCCAACCCAGGGGGCTCAGATTCAACACGTTAAAGCGGTAAAAACCCAAGTGGTGTCATGAACAGTTGTTATGTGCTTGGAAAAGCCAGCATAGTCTGCTTGATGCATCATGTGACTCGGGGGCTGGTCTAGTTAAGCTAAGTCTTACTACCAATAACCCAACAAAGTTCTGAGCCCAGCTCAGACTAAGAACGAGCGTTATGTTTGGGTTAAACTGGAGTATCGATTCAGTGACGAGGATAGAATACATTTGCTAGAACAAATTGTTACGTACTCGTCCAAGCCATCAGGGTAGTTGTTTTCTACACCCTATGGCTTGGGGGCTAGTAGCATAACATAAAATTATTCACGAGCAACCTCAAAAGCTCTGTCTGTACAAGGCATATAAGGCGAAGGACCTTAATTGGATTCCGTCAAAACATTTCACCAAAGCCTTGACTCAAGATACTCGGGGGCTAGTCTGTCTATATATCTTACTACTCCGAGCCGAGATGTGAGGTCGAAAGGAGTTTTTTATCCCGGCCATGCGTCCTGGGATCCAGCCCGGGCTAAAAACGAGCGTTACGTTTGGGTTAAGCTGGAATGTCGATTCCAGCGAAGTGAGCTACGTTAAAAACCTCAAAAGCGAAGAATGGTAAACCACGTGCAAATTCGCACTAAGGCACAAAGTTGGTATTGGAGGTCCGGCCTGGGTCAAAGTTTATGTTTCTATTAAATCGAGCATAAGGCTTCAAGGTCTAGAAACCATATGCTCGGGGGGCTTATGATCATGCATAAATTCCCCATCCGAGATATAAGACCGGAGGGGGGTTTGTAGACATCCGGGATGGATCTCGGACTGTGATGTGAGACCCTTATCCGGCGTGATCCCCTGATGAATTGCGATAGGAGAAGGGGTCAGCCCCGGGAGGGATCCTATAGTCGATAACCGGTGAGCTCCTCGGGGCAACCCCGAGGTTGGACTGGCTTCCGTTACGCTGTTTATGGAACAGTTACGAACGTTACGAATCATTAAGTAGCAGTTTCAAGTATTAAATAGACGGTTACATCATTATGATCATTAGTGGCAGCTATGCTATAAAAGAGGCCTCAGGGCCATGAGAAGGGATCATTCTCTCATTACCTCTCTTAGCCACACGCTCAAGAGGGGTCAAATACTTTATCTCTAAGGGCTCCCAACTGCGGGGTAAGCTAGACCCATAGCTTGGAGGCCATTCATCCTTGTATGAGCCTCTGAATCCCTTAAGATCTTACATGAGGTTTTTCCTGCAAGAACAATATTAATTCATAATTGGAGCAATGAGTAATAAAGGCCAAAGGCATAGCTTTAAGAATGTTATTTTTAACAATTCATCAACGAATAAGGATCAAATTAAGGATGTTAAAAATCATGAATTTGGACGATATTTAGTCATGGTTAGATAGTAAATTGAATAAGCTTTCTAACTCTTCGAACCAGGCACAAATCCGAGTTATTGTTCTCAAGTTATGGCAGAAAAAAATCTAGTTTTTTTCTGCTACCACTGAGCGGGATTTTGGCATATACATAGAGTTGCTAGACATAGATTGCTTAGATTTTTACCTAGGATGATTATCTGTTAGTTTCTGAAATTCTAGAAATAGGTTTAGAGCTAACATTCACTTAGGGTATCTGATCTTAATGCCTCTGTGTCAGGAGTGTCGGGCTAGACATAGTCGATGCGGGTGATGCGGTTGAATTCTCAATTTGAGTTAGAAATAGCTTGGGTTGTGAGAGGTATGTGATGACACAGACGAATATCGTAGATAGAGTACAACTGGACAATAGATTTAAGTTCGTAGATAAATTTGTCTATCCTTTATAGTTTTTGTTCATTTACTTTTTATTTTGTCTTTTCTTTACAATCATTTAACCCCAAAATCATTAATGAATGAATTATCAAAGGGCGAATCAATAACCAAAATTTGTGGACACGATACAATATAACATATATCACCCGGTAAAAATAATACCAACTCTTTTCTTACCGCTCTACCGCTGCAACATTCACGTTGCTCCCAATCCATGTCATCTAGGATCAGGGCCAACAACATCACTCTTGATCCACGCCATCTAAGATCAGAATCAATGAACATGACCAAAGTCCCCAACATAAAATACATATGACACAACCATGCAACAAAATAACACATATTGATATCTACATCTATCAATATGACACACCAATAGGGCCACCATCTACACATAGATACAACATACCAATCATAGAGTCCTAACAACATCACACAATATTATCATACATTAGTACATGCCTATATCTCATCACAATAGACAAAATTATATACAAAATGTATAAGTCCCAAACAAATAATCATCTACTGGGTTTGAAATTATTTTTATAAGGTAGAAGATATTTCCAGCTTTCTGGAGGTTCAGATGGTTTGTCAAATAGACACCCGAGTCAAAAGTTATGGATTTTTAAAGTTTTCCAAAAATAATTTTGCTATAGTTCTGCTTCGCCAGAGGCTCGCTCGACGACTGGGTTTGTCGTCCGAGGCTCACCTGGAGAAGCCTACACTTCCATACATTTTCTAGGAGAACCCAATCCTGCCACTTCCTTTACTTGCTCCGTCGCCCGTCAAGGCTACGGCAACTGCTCTCGCCCAACGACACAAGAGGCTTGCCCGATAATGTGACTTTAACAACAATATTGCTGTTACGAATCCTGCAATGAACCAGTCCCAAGTTGCATACGATTTCACATGAGAACAGTCCCCAATTTACCAAAAATCAACACTTTATCATACCAAAACAACACATCATTATACATGTTATATGCATCAATTCACATGAATCTCACACTTTATATTCATCAATTTCATCACTAATTCACCCTATCAACAAAATTATCACAAACCCGAAAATAAATGTAAACCTCTACGAATGGTGATAAACACATTACCCCTACATAATCATCATTACACAAACCCTTAGAGAGTTGGAATCTCACCCTTACCTTGGATTGACAGTTCCCTAACTTCAACGATGACTTCCTTTACCCTATCTATTCTACCTTCTCTGCTTCTACTTCTTTTTCAGAGTATGAATGGTCCAATAATATGATTCACTCTCTAATTTTTCCTTAAGTCCTTCTTAACCTTGGACCCCTAATATGATATTCTCATTTTATCCCTACTTACTCCACTCATTATTACCAGAATTCCCTATAACATCTCTACACCTCATATCATCCTTTTTTGATCATTAAAATAAATTCAAATAATCATAATTATCAAATTTATCAATAATTCTAATTATCTTATTTAGCCAAACATTATCCCACAACATGTCATCAAACCATCGAGTAAATCAGATAAATCACAACAACATAATTAAATAATAAATATAATATTCGAGATGTTACAACAACAGCTAGTTTCGAGAACCTTCCCCGGGATAACGAGCAATAGTTGTCTATTCATGCTTTCACGCAAAAATCTTTGCAATTACCTATTTTTGGGTCCCTAATATTGAAGAATTGGCAAACTTGCTTGTTTATTATCAATCACAAGTAACCATATTTATAATACCAGTACAACAAAAATCATATCTTTTCCTAGAAATTAGGAAGAGACCTAAAAATTAGGAAACAACTAAACAAATATGTAAAGATATATCCTAGAAATTATTTTCCTAAATATATCTTTTCCTAAAATATCTCAATACCCCCCCTCAAGTTGGAGCATGGGATTCAAAAATGCCCAACTTGGAAAGAAGAAAATCAAACTGAGCCTTTCCGAGAGCTTTTGTGAAAATATCCGCCAATTGAGACGATGTGGAGACATGAGATGGTGAAATCAAACCCTCATTTATTGCATTCCGAACAAAATGACAATCTATTTCAATTTGTTTTGTTCTCTCGTGAAAAATTGGATTTTTCGCAATATGCAACGCAGACTGACTATCAGAAAATAATTTAATTTCCTTAGAATGATGGACACCCAAACTCAACAACAGTCCTTTTAGCCACTTTAATTCACCAGTGACCACAGCCATAGACCTGCACTCAGCTTCGGCAGAGGATCGGGAAACCGTATTTTGTGTCTTCGTCTTCCAAGAAATCGGAGATTGGCCTAAAAATACTATCCATCCTGTCAGAGAACGGCGAGTAAGGGGACAAGCCGCCCAGTCCGAATTGCACCAACCTTCCAATGTCAACTCACTATCTGCACGAAGCAAAATGCCTTGACCAGGAGTCCCTTTCAAATAACGAACGACTCGAAGGGCCGCCTCCCAATGCTCCATGCGAGGTTCTTGCATAAATTGAGACAAAATATGGACCGAATAAGCCAAGTCTGGTCGAGTGACCACAAGATAAATCAGACGACCCACAAGTCGTCGATATGATTCGGGATCCAGCACAAATTCACCAGTAGCAAGGCCAAGCTTATGGTTCTGCTCAATGGGAAACACACTTGGCTTTGCTCCCAGTAATCCTATTTCAGAAATAATGTCCAAAGTGTACTTTCGTTGACACAGAAACAATCCTAATGAGCTACGGGCCACTTCAATTCCTAAAAAATATTTGAGATTCCCAGGTCTTTCATTTTGAAATAATCACTGAGATAAGCTTTGAAAACAGTAAGTGCAACGGAATCATTCCCAGAAATAATAAGATCATCCACATAAACCAAGACATTAACGCGAACAGTGCCTTTACTATATGTGAAGAGAGAATAGTCTGAGTAGGATTGAATAAATCCATAACCTTTCAAAGTCGACACCAATTTTGCAAACCAACACCTAGGGGCTTGTTTTAAGCCATACAACGACTTGCGCAACCGACACACCAAAGACGGTTCCGAACTCTTAAATTCGGGAGGTAATTTCATGTACACCTCTTCATCTAGATCACCATGCAAGAAGGAATTATGGACATCCATCTGGTGCAATGCCCAATTTTTTGAAGTTGCTATTGCTAAGAAGACATGCACCGTAGTCATTTTGGCCACTGGAGCGAATGCTTCATTGTAATCAATACCCTCCTGTTGGTGATTGCCCAATACTACCAATCTTGATTTGAGGCGCTCAATATCCCTATTTGATAAATATTTGGTCTTGTACACCCATCGACTACCAAGAGCACGTTTTCCAGGCAAGAGATGTTCCAAAGTCCAAGTTCCATTGTCCTTAAGAGCCTGGATTTCCTCCTTCATTGATTGTCTCCACCCGTCGTACTTCGTAGCCTCTTTAAAGGATTTAGGATCATTACCCTTGTGTCATACCCCAATTTTTGACCTAATATACCACCTTACATTTGCATTACTGCATCACTAACAGTTCAGAACAAAATTAATCGGGTGTAGCTTCTACAGGTCAAAATTAGGGTTTCATCAATTTTTCATCTGATTCAAGAGATAATCAATTAGGGTTTGAGTTTCACTCACCTCAATTGATCTATCTTAATCAAATCATCAACTTCTGATCTTCAGATATCCAATTTTTCCTCATGATCTATCAAGGATCGACCAATTAGGGTTTTCATCGATGATAAGCAATCACTGATTTTCTGATCAATGAATGACTTTTTTTGCCTAGAGATTGATCTTCATATCTTCAATACCACATGTTGACCTAATTTCTGGATTCAAAACATCACAGAAGTTCACATTTTTCATCAGTCAATTTCTGGATCATCTGATGAAATTTCATCTGCACTGAAAAGTCAAACTTTGACTTTTGGTCAACTTTTTCAAGATAAAATTTTTTCAATCATCAAAATACTTCAAATGATCCATCATGATCATAAAAAAATCAAGAAATTTGGAAAAGTCAACAAAAAGTCAAAATTTTCAACACTTAGAAAAATTTTCAAGTGTTAAAATTTCACATTTTTTCCTACTTTCATGGCATTTTTTCACATAGTTCCATTTGGAATTAGAAAAAACTCAAAACATGAAAGTTGTAGCCCTTGAAACAAGCTTTCCAAAATGTCTAATAACTTGCAAATCCATGGTGTCTAGCTATACTTTTGATTTTGAAACATAGAGCTCCAAAAGCCATGATTTTCAAGTACAACCTTCAAGATTACAAGTCATTTTTGAGTTTTCTCCTTCTAGAAGCCTTGCCACCTAGCCAAGAAGGATAGAGCTGATAAAAATCAGATGGAAAGTAATTATGATGAGATAAGATCAAGTTGAATTATTAACCATGGTTAAAAGGAAGGTTCCTTTTGCATTTATGGAAAAAATGACTTTCTTGCCCTCCAAGGCAAGTTGTCCAAATCCAAGCCAATCTTCTTCACTTGCTAATCTGATTTTTTGACCTATAAATAGAGGTCATGTTTGCCATTTGAAACTACACCAAAGCTATGCCAAAACAAGCTTTCTCTTTTCTTTTTTAAAATTCAAGTTACATAGTGCAAAGTGAGAATTCTTGCATTTTTCAAAACTTGTGAAAAACCATGAGAGATTTGTTGTCTAACATGTCATAAACATCAAATAGAACTGGTTTGAAACTTAAAATCAATCTAAAAACAACCAGAAATCAGATTTGCTTTTCAAAATTTCAAAGCTTGCAAAAACTCCCTTATCATTCAAATAGACAATTGGCTCGAGCTAATCTTGATTTTTTGATTCAAACATCATCAACATGCTCCATATGGATGATGCAGATCATTACTCTTGACCTGTAACACCTCTAACCCCGAATTCGAGTTTCACTTTGAGCATATGCAGGTGGACTTGGTCAGAATGATCCAGGCTATTTCAGAGCAAGCAGACCATCCTCACACCTTCCATAAGGTTCACTGGTGCTCCAGTAATCCTTAAACATCAACTGTAACAGCTCCTTTGAAGAATTCGATCTCAGCTTCAAGAGGTAAGAACTCAAACTTCGAACTCCTTGATTTCTCACTTCCAGTTCAAAAAACTCTTGGCCGTTTTGTTTATGCACCATCACTGAAGCTTAACCCTAAACCAATTGCTTAATTCCATGATCACACACGATTTCAATTTGATTTTTAGGAATTAGGGTTCTTCGTGTTTTCTGGAAATTTAATCATGTTAAACTAAAAATAAATGAAATTAAACCACATCATCATGTTCCTGGTTCAATTTCTACCAAGTTTGATGTTTACATCATCCATTTTCATTGAGAAACGAAGGATCTGGGCTTGAAGAAGGATCGAGGAAGAAGAACAAGCAGTGCGCGCGTTTTTTCAAATTCAAATAAAAAGTTTATAATATTATAACATGGTTTGAAATAAGTAAACAGATGTATTGCCGCCCCAGCGGTTGCCAGCTCACTCTTAAGACTTTGCCTTGCCACGCCTTGCCCAATGGTCCCGGGTTCGAGTAGCCTTGGGACCATTTTTGCCAAACTTTTTTGTTTTCTCTTCATATTTTTTTCAAACTTTGACTCTTTCAAAACCCAATCAAAACTCCTCATTTTGAGGTGATTTTTTGCACACGTGTCATTTAACATACCTATTTTAGGATAGTGTCAAAAAAATTCAAAAATACTTTCGTTTGATTATATTTTATTGAGCCGAAAACGATACGTTTTGAGTACTTTTTAAAGCACTTTCAAAGATGTTTCTTTCAAACTTTCGAAGCCCGAAACTTTTCCAAACTTCTTGTAAGTATATTTCATCTTTCAAAAACACTTTCAAGATCTTTTCAAAACTTTACAACAAACTTACACTCTTTTTTCCATGATCGATCCGATTTGAAGATAAAACCGAACTCGTTTTTCCTCGAAGTTCTTAACCGATCATGGGCCTCCCTTACGGTGTAAGTCCCAAAATTCTTTTTATGTACATAATTATTTCCTTGTACTTATCCAATTCTTTTATGTACATACCAATTTTTACTTGTACATAATACAGATACCTTTGTAAATACTCAAGTACAGATAAACTTCGTCCGTTTGTTTTCGTTTCGCTTGAATACACACTGAATACCATTGGTATTAAAAGGAGCATTATTCCCGATGAAACTGCTTTTAAACCAATGGGCCTCCCTTACGGTGTAAGTCCCAACCCTCCTATGTACATACATATTTACTTGTACATACATACTCATTCGTGTACATATTCATTCCCTTGTACACCTTCAAACTTGTAAATAATCAAGTTACGCTCGTTTCAAACGTTTGTTTTACACACACTTGTTGATATTTCCTTCATAAACTCTTGTAAATAAACATCACACACTTGTTTATATTTCCTTCATAAACTCCTGTAAATAAACGTCATACACTTATTTACATAATTGTTTAGTTATAACATAACAACTAGTCTAACCACTAGGCTCCCCACAGAGTTAGCCTCCTCTTGGGCTTTGTACAAGGTAACTCATTCATCTGAGTTCAGCCTCCTCTTAGGCTTCATATAAGAAAACTCATTCATCTGAGTTTAGCCTCCGCTTAGGCTTCATATAAGACAACACTCCCCTGCTGAGTTAGCCTCCTCTTGGGATTCGTTCAAAAGAACTCCTCATTGAGTTTAGCCTTCTCTTGGGCATCAAACAAGAAAGAGACCAGGAAATCTCTTAACAGCCTCCTATTGGGCTTCCAATACAAAGAATCACCCGCGCTAGGATAGAACCCAGAGAGTATAATTTCCCGGTGAAATTGCTCTTAATCCTAAGAGGATGGTTTCCCGGTGAAATCCCTCTTAAAGCCAAAGCCAGCCATACCTTATAGCTTCCTCTTGAGCTTCATACAAGGACCCTCGATGACCCCGAATGCCTCTCTTAATAATACAAGGACCCACGGGCTTCTTAAAAGCATCCCCCTAATCCAATCAATTTCTCCTAGAGATTTAGACGTTTATCATCTCTATGGAAGAAGTATCTCATCTATCACATCACATACAATCAAAAACTTTTCAAACTCTTTTCAAACAAAAACATCTCTTAATCGTAAGTGGTAACGCTTGTACACTCAAGAAAAACACCCAATGCTTACAATTAAAAGATTCAATCATCTTTTTCAAACATCTTTCTTAACTCGTAAGTGGTAACGCTTGTACACTCAAGCAAAACACCTATAACTTACGATGAAAGATTTCAATCAATCAACATTTCAAAATGTATGTGATGAAATAGATTAGATACATTTTTTCATTAAGATGACATCTGTCTGTGTCTCTTATTAACATCCCATTGCTTCCACTAGCATAAGTGGGAACTACGATTGCTCTGCCTTTCTCAACATCCTTTTGAGAATACGTAGGCACAAGGTCTCATCCTTGGCGAGCAAATTTCTTTCTCCCTCAAACCAAATCAACCATAGATCCCTTTAGATCCGAGCTACAAATGCTCTGATTCCCATTAAGGGATATGTATGCAGAAGATCCAAATGATCTTTGCGACCACAATAATAACAAAACCTAGGATCCCACATAATCTATCCTTCTTAAAATCCAAAGGAGAAACTTTCCCAATCATAGAAATAGCAATCTAAAACACACAAACATATCAAACATATTCATATATAAAGCTATAGATAACTACATATATTTAGGGTGCTCCATCTATTCCCTTTATATAACAAACCCCCTTGCCCGGAATCTCCCCAATGCGTTGCGTCTAGTTTGCGCTAGTCGTAATGCATATCATATCAATTGAGGGTATTGCAGCTTTCCCCTTTTTCATAATCATTTTCTTGTGTTGGAAATAATAAAGCTTGATGCTCATGCATCTTTATAAACAAATCAAAAGAGTAAATCATTTAGCGGAGGATCGAATTCGATTCGATTCTAGCCACTTTTAACGCGAACACCTTGATAACAGATGCAAGAAATCTCCGATAATTTATAGAATAATTGTCACAGTTTATATAATGTGCTAATGGATAAGGAGTACCTTAGGAGAGATCGGAGGAGGATGTACTATTAGCAAAAACCGTATGTGTCTCAAAGTCCCGATACAAGGTGTTCGGGAATTTTTCTCGAAACCCGCGACCCATTTCCTGCTCACGGACTGTTGGAGATGTTGATGTAGACGAAGGCCCAACACTGATCGATGTCGGCACAGTTGTTCTTGATTGCCCACCGTGGTGAGGTCTCAGGAGATGGTGGGTCTGATGTTTGAACGTTGGGTTGGGTTTGCTGCTGACCCAAGAATTCGCCATCCTCATGAATTTCATTGTGCAAAATTAATTCAGCAAAATCCTCATGAATTTCTTGATCAACATGTTCATTATCCGGGGTGTTTACATCCTCCGGACACCCAAACGGGAACACCTCCTCAAAGAATTTTACATCTCGTGAAACAAAAAATTCTTTTGTATCCAAATCAAACAATCTCCAACCCTTTTTACCGAACGGATATCCAACAAAGACACATTTTCGACTTCGACTAGCGAATTTATCTCCCTTAGTTTTCTGATTATGTGCATAACACAAGCACCCAAAGGTTCGAACAACATCAAAACAGGGGGGTTTATCAAAAAGTATTTCAAAAGGTGTTTTATTCAGTAAAAGAGGAGTAGGGGTACGGTTGATTAAGTGAGCAGCAGCAAGAACACATTCCCCCCAAAAATAGATAGGCAATTTTGCTTGAAAACGCAATGCCCGACCAACATTCAAGATATGTTTATGCTTCCTCTCAACTCTCCCATTTTGTTGCGGAGTACCCACACAAGAAGTTTGAAATAAAATTTCAGTTGCATCAAAATATTCAAGCAAACAATTAAACTCAGGCCCGTTATCACTTTGAACAACTTTAATTGTTTGAGAGAATTGTCTATCAACCATAGTAACAAAAGCCATAAACATTCGAAATACTTTTAATTTATCGACTAACAAATAAATCCAAACCGCTCTCAAAAAATCATCAACTATTGTCAAAAAATAACGAGCTCCACACAAGGAAATATGCCTATACGGTCCCCACAAATCACAATGTATTTTCTCAAAAGTTCGAGAAGCTTTATTATTACTTAAATGAAATTTATCTCTAGGATGCTTAGCACGCATACACACTTCACATCCCTTATCCAAATGATCTTTATTACTACTGACATGAGGAATCATCTTAACTACTTTTTCCGAAGGATGCCCGAGCCGACGATGCCACAACTCCAAGTTTGATGTAGATTTAGCAGTAGACACGAATTTTGGTTTGCTAAAGTAGTACAATCCATCTCTCTTAATTCCCGTTCCAATCAGCTCCTTTGTTTGGTCCTGTATAACACAAATATGAGAATCAAATTGGAAAATAGTTTGTAAATCATCATTAAGTTGAGAGACAGACAATAAGTTGCAACTCAAATTTGGAACATAAAGGACTCCGATGAGAGTAATCTTGTCCGATAAACGAACAGATCCCACCAAAGTGGCAACCACTTTTACACCATTCGGCAAACCAATCGGGAATTCAAAATTTTGTGTGTCAAATAACCAAGAACTTTCTCCTGTAACATGGCGAGTTGCTCCGGTATCAATAATCCAAGACGATGCATCAAACTTACCATTCAATCTATTGTCGGGGATTTGAGCATTACCAATAAGACCCGATATAGCCTTCCATTGCTCGGGTGTGAATAATTGACCCAAGTTCGAAGGAGACGAACTTGCAGCAGCATTAGCACGCACTTGGCCACGTTCCTGCCCCATTGTAGGAGTCTTCCTGCTCTCGGGCCAACCATCCGGATAGCCCACAAGCTCAAAACAACGGCTCTCCGGATGTCCCTTCTTCTTGCAATGACCACAGACCGAGTTCGCCCAGCAACCTGAGGCTTCATGACCTATTTTCTTGCATAGAGAACACACTGGCCTGACAGAACCTCGTCCCCGACCACGGTCAGCCCCTGCCCCTGCTCTTACAGCGAACCCAATTGCCTCAGATGGTTTGGACTCGACTTCTTGCTTCGATGTACGCACACGTTCCTCTTGTGTAACCAACTGGTATGCTCTATCAAGACTCGGAAGAGGGTCTTGTGATAATATGTTTGTGCGTAAGGAAGAATAAAATTCAGGAAACAATCCCATTAAAAAATCATGTAGGCGCGCTTGTGCTCGACGCTCCTCGTGTAATTTCCCCGCCAAACACGAAGCACAGCAAGAACACGAGATCAAGGGCTCGTGTCGATCAAGTTCTTGCCACAAAGTATGCAACTTGCCGTAGTACACAGAAACAGGCATTAATTTGGTCTGTTCCCACTTTGCGATTGAAGAACGCAATTGTTGAATGCGAGGGCCATTAGTTTGTGCGAAACGTTGCTTGAGGTGATCCCAAAAGGGTTTAGCCTCTTTGAATTTGGACAAGGATGTCTTCAAATCTGGGTCTATCGTATTCGTGATCCACGATATGAGCATCGCATTAATCGCCGTCCAATCATACTTGGTGCAAGGGGGTGACGGTTTATTGATTGAGCCATCCAGAAATTCGAATTTCCTTCGGGCTTTTAATGTCGTTTGTATGTCGGCTGCCCAAGATTCATAATTATCTGCTGTTAGGCGGGTGGGTGTGATGAAATCTCCTGGTCGGTCTTGCGATCCGAGGTAATATGGTGAATTAGGTTCAATCTTAGGTGGTGGTGGGGTTTCACCGCCAGCCATATCAAATTATTCTTGAGAAAAACGTTCTCAAGCTCTTGATACCATGAAGAATTGGCAAATTGGCTTGTTTAATCACAGGTAACCATATTTATAATACCAGTACAACAAAAATCATATCTTTTCCTAGCAATTAGGAAGAGACCTAAAAATTAGGAAACAACTAAACAAATATGTAAAGATATATCCTAGCAATTATTTTCCTAAATATATATTTTCCTAAAATATCTCAATAAATATTCAGTCCCAAAAACATGAACCAATGGCCAAGTGTCGGAGGCATTATATAAACCCTCATACTTATGAGAGTTAGATATTGAATATTTACTTCTAAACCCCTAAACTCTCTCATGCATCTCTTTGCATCTTTACTTACTTGAGCAAAAGAGTGACATGTAGGTACAACCCTCCTCCTTGATTCTAGCCGAACAGACGCAGATATCGGTCCATTATAGATTTTCATCACTGGTAAGATCAACTACGATTCTAGATACATATTATTCGGGGCGTTATGTATCGTTGTGGTATTCACATTCGAATTGATTGTTGAGGTTTTCATGCGGATCAATGATATTTCATGTGAATTGATAAGTTGAGAATATATTAACTGTTGTTATTTTTTAAATTATGAAAAATATTCATTACTTATAGAATAAAATTTTTCTCTTGTTTGAAAGCTCAGTCGAAGAAATAAGTCATTAATAAAATATTAAAAAAATTTAAATTGTAGTTGACGGGATTAAAAGAGGGATCGATCAAAACATTTCCTCTTGATTAGGAGCTCAACCAATAAAATAGATCATAAATAAAATATTTTAAAAAATTAAAATGTGCCACAATGAAATTGTTGGAATTTAAAGTGGAAGTTCATCAAAACTTTTTTCCTCGATTTTCATCTCAACTTACGAAATAGGTAGTATTCGTCCAAGTTTACTAAACCAAATTTTATTAGAATTATCGTAATCTTATTAAATAAAGTATAACTCAAAATAAAACAATATTTTTCCTCGATTTCCTTATGATATGGAAAACTTGGAAGTCTAAATATAACTTTACTTCCTTTTTTTATTTGATTATCAAAATTTTAGAGAACAAAGCCATAATTTGAACGTACATGAAATTACAAACGATATAAATATATAAAATACAATTATTCACCATAGATATATTATTTAGGATTAATAGCTATTTATTCCCCTGCAATATAGGCGAGTTTTGATTTACCCTTTTTTTAAAAGAATGTTTAATCCCCCCTCTTAAAATGTTAAAATTCTAAGTCTTTTGCTCCCTAGGTGTAAAAATTACCCCCTGAAAAATATATATATTTTATTTACCACCCTTATTTTTACACGTTTAAGGGGGTCCTTAAAAATTATAGGAAATAATTAAAAAATATATTTTTAAAAGGGGTAAATCAAAACTCGCCTATATTGCAGGGGATAAATAACTATTAACCTTGTTATTTATATCTTTCGATATTTCAAACAAAAAAAAATTACTTAATCGGTTGAGACTTCGTACATATTTTATTAACACACTTAAAATCGATTCTCATCATGTAAGGAGTAAGCCATGTCACTGGACAGTCTTCATCAGTTTCGCATGGAATTGTTGCATTTTGTTGTACTGTAGTGAAAAATAGAATAAAAGAAATATTAGTTAAACTCTTGTAAAGATATCGTAAGAACTACAAAATAAAAAGAAAATAATGACAGGACGAAAATGATTTACATGTATCCTCCATTGAAATAAGGAATAGAGAAAACAATACAATTATGGCATAAACAAATTTGAGAGTTTTCATCATATTTCTTTTCTCTCTTTCGTGTTTTCAAATTAAATGAGATTTGATCAATTTATAGTGTGTACATGTAATATAATGCTTAAAATAATTAAATACTTTAAGCAATAATGAGTGTCTCTTAAGCATAGCAAAGAGTTTAACATACAAATACTTTATATCTTTAGAGTTTTTTAAAATTAATTTCACATCCTTTGGTGATAGAAAAAGCGACATGTTGGTTTATTTTTCAGAAAATTGATCAACTATGTTAAAAGTTATTTGTATGAATAATATAGACTTGAGGAGACAATATTGTTATGTATAAGTTAAACATGTAATGGGATTTATTTTTACAAAATCATTTGATCATAAAGAATGCAAATAATATTATGTTATTATAGTGTAATTCTAATCAATGTTTTTAAAATTGGTTTTATCAAATTGCTGAGAATATTGGATATTCAGTTTACTGATCGAACCATTAGATCACAGGTCGAACTCTATTATTAAATCAGATTAAATTGAATATTTTACTTGAATAGCATGGGTGATTCTTTGCATTGAAAGCCCAATACGAGGCTGTTAAGAGATTTCCAGGTCTCTTTCTTGTTTGATGCCCAAGAGAAGGCTAAACTCAACAAGGGAGTTCTTTTGAACGAAGCCCAAAAGGAGGCTAACTCAGCAGGGGAGTTGTCTTATACGAAGCCTAAGCGGAGGCTAAACTCAACAGGTGAGTTTTCTTATACGAAGCCTAAGAGGAGGCTAAAGGGAACCTAGTTGTTAAACTAGTTGTTATGTTATAAATGAACAGTTATATGAAACAAGTATATGATAAAGTGTGTGATGTGTATTCATAGGAGTTTATGAAGGAAATATATAAACAAGTGTATAAAACAAGCAATTAAAGCAAGTGTAACTTGAATATATACAAAGGAGTTGGGACTTACACCTTAAGGGAGACCCATGATCAATTTGAAAGAAATTTGAGGAAAAACCTAGTTCGGTTTATCTTTAAATCGAATCGATCATGGAAAAAAGGTGTGTAAGTTTATTGAAATGTTTTTGAAAGAGGTTTGAAAATGATTTTGAAAAGTGAAGGATATTCACAAGAAGTTTTGAAAAAAGATTAGGTTTGAAAATCGGAAAGAAAATATTTTTGAAAAGTATTAAAATACTTAAAACGTCTCATTTTTAACCTAATTAAAATATAATGAAAAAGAAAATATTTTTGGATTTTTTAACATAATCATAAAATAGGTATATTAAATGACATGTGTGCAAAAAATCATCTCAAAATGAGACGTTTTGATTGGTTTTTGAAAATGTTGAAGTTTGTTAAAAACCTTAAGAAAATTAGTGATAAAAAGAAAGTTTTGGTCCTAAGGAGGTTTGAACCCAGGATTCTTGGCTTAGAAGTGAAAAGTTTTACCACTGAGCCATGTGTGTGGATTTTCATTTAATCTCCTTGATTTAAATATATTTAAAAACAACTTTTTTTGAAAAATATTTGAAAACAAGTGAAAATGAAGTTTTTGAGAGAAGAGTCAAAGTTTGAAGATGACTCTGAAGCTGAAGGCAAGAGTCAGAAGTTGAAACTTCTGAAGGAGAGTCAGAAGTTGAAGCTTCTGAAGGAGGTTCAGAAGTTGAATCTTCTGAAGGAGAGTCGGAAGTTGAAGCTTCTGAAGGAGAGTCAGAAGTTGAAGCTTCTAAAGGAGAGTCAGAAGTTGAGGCTTTTGAAGGAGTGTCAGAAGTTGAAGCTTCTGAAGGAGAGTCAGAAGTTAAAGCTTCTGAAGGAGAGTCAGAAGTTGAAGCTTCTGAAGGAGAGTCAGAACTTGAAGCTTCTGAAGGAAAGTCAGAAGTTGAAGCTCAAGCGGTTAGATTCAAGATGAAGCTTCAAGGTAGTTTTAGAGTCGAGATGAAGCTTCAAGGTAGTTTAGAGTCAGAAGATGAAGCTTCTGAAGCAGAGTTAGAGTCAGAAGATGAAGCTTTTGAAACAGAGTTTAGAGTCAGAAGATGAAGCTTTTGAAACAGAGTTTGAAAAAAAAGGTCCCAGGATGATTCAAACCCTGGACCTTAGGCATGGCAAGGGTTTTAAGAGCGTGTTGGAAACCGCTGGGGCGGTGATACATCCATTAATTTAACTCAAACCATAAATATATATTATAAAACGTGTTTATGAATTTCTAGAAAAACTGAAAAAATGCGCGCCGCTCATCTTCTTCCTCCATCCTTCTTTGATCCATGAATTCTTCATTTCTCAATGAAATTGAATGATGTAAACATCAAACTTGCTCGTTTTGAGCCCAAGAACACGATGGTGATGATTAATTTCATTTATTTTAATATTAGAACTATTAATTTTCGTGTGAGAAATTAAAGAGTTCAAAGTTGAGCAACTTACCTCTTCAAGTGAGAATCTGATTCTTGCTTAGAGTGTTTCCAGAAGTTGTTTCATGATTGCTACAACACCAGTGGACCTTATGGAAGGTGTATGGATGCTTGGCTTGCTTGGATATGGCCTGGATCAGTGTACCCAAGTCCAACCACAGTTTGCTCAAGTTGAAACTGAATTTGATGATGGAGCTGTTATAGGTCAGTGATGAGTTATGGGATCACTCATATGAAGTGTCTGGAAGATTTTTAAATGATTGGAAAGTGAAGAGCACGAGTGAAATGGTAATTTGAAAGTTTTGGCTCAAAATGACATGCTTAGGAAGTTGGAAGTGGTTTCTGAGTTTGGCTAGTTCTTGGGATGGCTATAGGATTCCAACAACTTTCTAATGATATTTGGAAAGTGTTTGAAGCCTAAGATTGCTCAGAAATTACAAGGCTTGGAGTTTTGCATTTTCTCCCACTTAGAAACTTGAAACTTGAAAAACAAGAAAGAAAGAAAGAAAGAAGGAAAGCTTATTTAGGAATGCTTTTGTGTGATTTTGAATGAAGAAGTGACCTCTATTTATAGGCAAGGAATTTTGAATTGCAAGGCAAGAGATTGGCTTGAATTTGAACAACTTGCCTTAAAGGGCAAGAAAGACATTTTTGCCATAAATGCACATGGAATATTCTTTTAACCATGGTTAAAAATCAAACTTGATCTTATCCTCCTCTTAATCACTCTCATCTGATATTTTATCAGTTATAATCTATCCAATTTGATGACAAGGCTTCTAGAAGAGAAAGTTTGCAAAAATGACCTAAAAACTTGGAAAATGACTTGTAATTTATGGTTATGGAGCTCTACTTTTCAATTTCAAAACCCTAGGTACACAATTTTTTTTTACAAGTTCTTGGACATTTTAGAAAGCTTGTAACAAGATATATAACTTTCATATTTTGAGTTTTTCTTGAATCAAAATTAATCTAGGTGAAAAATGGCCATGAAAGTGAGGAAAAACCATGTTTTTAGCACTTGAAAATTTTTCTAAGTGTTAGAAAAATTTCAATTTTAACTTTTTTGTTAACTTTTTTCACATTTCTTGATTTTTTATGATCATGATGGATAATTTGAAATGATTTTATGATTGAAAAATTTGGATTTGAAAAAATTTGACCAAAAGTCAAAGTTTGATTTTTTTGAACAGTTGAATTTTCATCAGATGATTCAGAATTTGTTTGATGATCAATCATGGATTTTTGAATGTTTTGAACCAATAAATTAGGTCAAGATATTGCATTGATGATTTTGAGATCATTCTCCACGCAAATAGGTTATTCATTGAGCAAAAAGTCAATGATTGACTATCCTCGATCAAAACCCTAATTGGTCGATTCAAGGTAGATCATGAGAAAATGTTGGGAATTTGAAGATCAAATGTTGATGATTGATGAAGATAGATCAATTGAGGTGAGTGGAGACTCAAACCCTAATTGATCACATCTTGAACAGATGAAAAATTTGATAAAACCCTAATTTGGCTTCAGGAACACACACACGATCTATCCTGTTCTGAAACTGTTAGTGATGCAATGATGTATATGTGAATGATATGATGTGGTATCTTAAGTCAAAAATTAGGGTATGAAAAAAAGTAAATAGATAGAGTTATAGAGATTGCACCAGAGATTTATGTATGTTTGGAAGAATGTTTTCATAGTCTTGTCCCCAAGAGAGAGATTTATGGTTGATCTCAAGAGCCAAGACTCAATCTCTTAAATGTATCACACCCTTAAGAATAAAAACGACCAGTTGTGATACGGTGAACTGAATTTGTAGGATTTTTGTATCCAAATGTGCGGATAGCAAGAGTCGCCACCGACTTTTATTTTTATCCAATTAAGGGAAGGTAAAAGTAACAGAAAAAGACCTTCATTAGATTCTCGAGTTCGGAGAATGGTTATGAAAAGGGAAGGTATTAGCACCCTTTCCATCCGTAGTTATCTACGGCTCTTAGTTGCTCTAGATAGCTTTTAAAATTGCTTTTGTGTGTTTGACAAAATGTTTTGAAAAGGCATTTCGCTTTGACTTTGTAATGACTCATGTAGGAGTGTATACAAAGTGTTCGGAAATGTTTCGCTCGAAAAGAATTTGAACTTTGAAAAGAGTGTGTGTGAAAAGCATTTGATTTAGAGCAAGCAACTAAAAGACTTATTACCCACTCGAATTGGTCGCTTTGTTGTACTTATGCCTTTAGAATAGCGCCAGCCTACCATTAGTTAGTAGGTAGCTCCATCGTTGGATGTAAGCGGGACATTCAAGGGACATCGGATGGTCATAGAAGGCAACTTGTAGGAAGTATCCTAGCATATTCAAGGACTATCATCATTTTTCGTAGGCGACAATCGAGGGTCAAGATCATGTATTCGGAGGCGACATCGTGGGTCTATGATCTTTGTATCGAAGGGACTATGATGATTTGTTTGGAAGGCAACGGTGCTAGAATACCTCTACGTTCGAGGGACATGACCATTTTTGAAATCGAAAGGCATCGAGAGAGAATTACCCTAAGGGGTGCGTGCGTGAAGAAGTGTGTTGATTTCAGAATATGTTATCTTTGAACATTAGTGGGCTATGTTCAATTTTAGTCTTTCCATACATGCCTAATTACTAGCAATTGATAGGGTGCGGAAAGTAAAATGCGGAATGTAAAGTGCGGAAATGTAAATGTCCTACGCTATTACATGGCTTTGGGGCAGATACATAATTTAAAATGCGGAAAGTAAAATCCTAAATTAAACTATTACAACCCATATGCAATTACATTATTGAAAAATAAAATAAAAACGGAAGAATCGTCTGAATCGGATTAACCTGTGAAAGAATAAGAAAATCGGAAAATATGATGAAATCGAAATAAGAGAAAATGTTAGAAAAAATACAATTTTTTATATGAGAAAATTAATATATGCTGGAAATAAGATAAATATGCTAAAATAATTTTTTGGGATTTTTTAATGCATAAATAATAATTTAAAATGAATTTATAATGATTTAAATGCTAAAATAAAAATAAAAATAAATATGCATGCAAAAATATGTTTTTTAATTTATTAAATTAAATAAAGATTTTTAGAAAGTAAATGCAAAAAGAATAAATGTTTTTGGTAATTTTTTAATGCAGAATAAAAATGTGAAAATAATTAAAATAATGCAAAAATATTAGAAATAAAGAAAATATGCAAAACTATTGAAAAGTGAGAGTTTGAGAAAAAGAAAAGTGAAACCGGTGCAAGCAGGATTCGAACCCAGGCCATGAGAGAGCATCTTGGAACAGTAAGCGTCTTAACCACTGAGGCACTTGTCATTTGATGTTTGAATGGTTGAAAACAATGGCATAAGAGTGATGACGCGTCCTGGATTGAGTTCGAAACACAGTCAGCGTGCGTGGACCCCGGTTGACTGTATGGACGAATCAAAACGCGCAGAATTGCCACGCCTTCCTCTCGCCGGTCTTTGCCTGAGTCAGTGCCGGAGCTAGGGCTCCGGTCATCTTCTCCGGCTTGCCTGAAATCGAAACATGGAAAACACGCAAAATAAATGGGAAAGGGGGACCCTACCCCCCTAAATCGACCCTCCTGAGTCCATTGGTGATATCGGTTTGCCCTAAAAACAACTGTATGAACCGGTTCGAATCAAACAGTTCGAAATGCCCTACCAATGGCAAATCCTTATTTCCACGTGCAAGCTTCGAAACGATTGCCCAGATCAACTATATGGAACCTCATGAACACATTAGAAGCATTAGAATTGATTAAAACACACAGATATTAAAAATGCAAAATCAAGAAAGTTTTGAATATGAATGAATGTATATGCATCGATTCTGGATGGTTTGATCAATGCCAATAGTGTATTCTTACTCAAACTTACCCACTGAGCACGATGGAATGGCAGGAAGAGGCTGAAACTTGCTGGATTTTGAAATTCGATTTTCCAAGAATTCTTGAAAAATTTTGCAAAGATAAGGGTTTGGCTTGAGCTAGGGTTTCGTCCTCTGGTTTGTACACAATGCTGGCAATTTATAGAAGAGATTTGGATGGCAAAAGAGTGGAAAAAAGATTGCTTCATCAATGTGCAAATATTCTCCAATAAATAAAATCAATTTTCTTTAAAATCTTGATTTTTTCTTTCCATATGCATGAGTCACGAATTTGGCAATTGGTGTGGGCTCTCTTGGTCATTAAGAAAGATATAAATCCAACTTATTTGAAAAAGAAACTTTAATTTTCATATTTTACATAATTTATTTTTGAATTAAATGTTATAAAATTCAAATATAAATCATGAAAATAGAAAATCACCAATGCCAAGCATTTATGGGTCAAGAATATTGTCATGAACAAGTTTGGATCAAAAGATTATAGGCCCATTTGAAAAATTTTGCATTTTGACCAAAATGTCCTTTTGTGCAATTGTCCAAAATTCCCCAACTTCTGAATGGTGTATCTTGCTCAATTTTCCACATTTTTGAGTGTTCTTGGACTTTTGAAAGCTCTAAGAGTCCTCTAAACAATGTCTTTGGTTTCATCTCAATGGAGTTACCATGCTCAATATATCTTCAAAACAAAAAGTTGACTTTTGTTGACTTTGAAAATGACTGTAATGTTTTGAGCTATACCTCTCAAATGAAGCATTTTTTGGACATTCTTGTGAGACATGAAGTTGTAGAGAATTGAATTTCCTTCAAAACAAGAGGTGGTGGAAAATTTTGAGAAAGTATGAGAAAGTTATGATCACCAAAGTTCGTTGACTTTTCACCTAGAAACCCTAATTTAGAAAGTTTGACTTTTGAGCAAATCTTGAGTTTTTTGATGAATCATGATCAACCCTTGATCAAATGATGAATGTAACTTCAAAATGAGGATGTTGACCAAAAATTATGAAGTTTGACTGTATGTTGACCACAGTTGACTTTTTGTCCAATACAATTGATTTTCAACCATCTGAGCAATTGTCTGAGGAAACTTGACTTGTGAGGCTTGAAACTTGACATGGAGAATCTTTGAAGCATATGAGGAGGCATGAAGGCCATTGGAGATGTTGGAAGTTCATCTTGACTTGAGAGATACCAAACCCTAGTTTGGGTTGATTGTCTAGGAGAGAGTTTGTCTGATCAACTCTTGAGGAATCCTTGAGCATAAATGTATGAAATCTCTTGAGAAGATGGAGGGCAAATTTTGGGGTATGACAGCTGCCCCTGTTCAATCGTCTTGTACTGGATGGGTTAGATTGACATGTTTGTCTTTCGTGACCTGGAGGTAGAAGATGATTGAACACTCGAGTACACCTGAAAATTTGCACTCGCAGTTGGCTGATGATGCGGGAACGGGCTTACAGATGCCGTTTGGAGAAGCTGGTGAATGAGTCGTACGCTAGACTCGAGATTGTTGATAGGAGAATTGTCGGAGATGGGCTTAAGATGCCATCTGGAAAGATCGATGCTGGGGAGTGAGCCGTACGCTAGGCTCTGTAGACGTTTCTGGAAGGAGCATGGAGATGGGCTTAAGATGCCATCTGGAGGGAGTCATACGTTAGACTTCGTGTTCATTTTTGAATGAAGTTATTGGTTTGTATTGATTTTTTAACCATATATGCAGCATTCTGAAAGTGAAGCACTGTTGATAAGTAGTCGGAGATGGGCTTAAGATGCCATCCAAGGCGACTGAGTCGTATGCTAGACTCTGTAATCACTGTTGATAATAGGAAGGGGTCAGAATAAATCTTCGTGTCGATTACTCTGAGGGAGATTGTAGTTGGCAAAAATGTGGATAGCTTCCCTGTTGTGCATCGGGTGTTGATCCATTTCGTTATCGGAGGATAACTAGAGGCGTCTTTCTGATAGTTTTCCGTCGATTCGGGCTTAATCCTCGACCGTCGGAGGACAACCGTGTGTGGTCTTTCGATAGTTTTCCCCGATTCGGGCTTAATCTCGACCAATCGTCGGAGGACAAACGGTGTGTCTTTCGATAGTTTTCCGGGTTCGGGCTTAATCTGGACCTGCTTATGTCAAGGATCACACTGCTTTGGAGAAAACAAGAGAAACTTTGATAGAATATTTGTTAGTTTTATGCAAAGTATGATGCATGACAGTGTATATGAATGACATATGCATGAATTATGACTTTATGAGTAATGTATGAATGATAGACGTTGTGATATTTCAAAACATATCCATCTTGAAGAAGACGCGGATGTTCTGTTTGAGGATTTCTGACTCCTGCTTGGGGAATTGAGTAGGTGAGGACCCCGCTTTTGGAAGAGAAGAAAGATATCCTGGATTCCTCCGATGCACTATCTGACCAAGTCTTGGGCCTAGCTATTGTTGAGGAAGGCAGAGATTGAGAAGCTCGTTGTTGGAGATCTCATATATAGACCCTACTGAGGAGAATCTGGAAGGCGATCTGTTGGGGACCTTGTATGTAGATCCTGCTGAGGAAATTTAGGAGGCGCTCTACTGGGGATTCTGAGTGTAGATCTCGCCGGAGAATATTTGATGGTTGCTGAGAGACCGGGTTAGAAGAGTCTGAAGCCCGTTGTAATCTCTGGCTGGGGAATAAAAGGTGTATGTTTCCTCCGATGCACTATCTAACCAAGTCTTGTGTCTGGATACCGCTGCTGGGGAGAAGGGGGAGGATTGAGAAATGTCCGCTGGGGATGAATACCTTGATTGGGGATGAGGTGTTACTGCTTGGAGACTGATGTAACATTGCTCGGTTGAGTGGAATCACTGCTCGTGGATTAACATATACTCCGCTGGGGAAGGTGTGTTGTGAGTGACACCTTTGTGGGGATCATGCTCTGTGGGGACTATTTGGTGACTTTCGTCGTCATCTCAGTTCCTGGAACCTGTAGTAAGTACTTTTGCATGTTCACTTTTCGTATGTTTGTGATTAGATTCTTATTGTCAAATGCGTATAGTCATTCAAAGCAAACGTTGGACTTATTGCAAACAACAACAGTGAAAATTGTAGAGAGAAAGAATTTGTATTATTGAAAGGTGGCGTATGGCCAAGTAGTTTGTACACAAGAAAGGTAAAAAGCTATGCGGAAACAATCTCGTTAAGTTCAACTATGCTAGTACTCATATATTTCGACTATCTCATCTCCTTGCTGTCAGTAGAAAGTGAGTAGACTGATCTTCGCCATTTGAACCTTGAATGCTGATAGTAGTTTGGAAGGTGATCCGAAGAGACATAGTCGCTTAAATCCCTAACTTTTGCCTAGACCGCCCTTTCGGTTTTCACCACGGATACCCTTTTTGCCCAAGCCGCTTTTCGTGTTTTCGAGCCGGTGTACATGTTTTGTATATATCCTTTATTTTTGCCCGAACCTTTGGTTCGCCAGATGCCCTTATTTTTGCCTAGGTTCGACCCAGCGGTCTCTTTCATGCGTAGTATTTTTGACTATGTGCGTCACGTGGTGTGGGAAGTCTTCACCATCCATGGTGCTAAGTATCATAGCTCCCCGAAAATACTGCCTTGACTACAAACGGTCCCTCATAAGTGGGAGTCCATTTGCCCTGGATCACCTTGTGGAAGAATGATGCGCTGACTACTAGATCACCGACTTGGTAGACTCGATGCTTGACCTTCTTGTTAAATGCTCGATCATTCGTTTCGATAAATCTGTCCATGGCGATAGATGCAGTCGCTTCTCATCAATCAAGTTAATCTGGTCAAGGCGAGTCTGGACCCAATCCTTCACCTAACCTCTTGGAGGACTCGTTGAGGGAATCAACCTCGATGGGTAAGACGGCTTCCATACAGATACAAGAGAGAAGGGGTTGCCCTGATGTTCTACTGAAAGCGATAACCATGAAGAGCAAATGGTAACATTTCATGCCAATCTTTGTAAGTCACGCTATCTTCTCAGATAATCTTCTTAATGTTCTTGTTGGCGGCTTCCATCGCGCCATTCATCTTAGGCCGATATGGAGAGGAATTGTGATGCTTGATCTTGAATCTGTGCGAGTTCAAGGATCATCTTGTTGTTGAGATTAGAGCCGTTATCCGTGATAATCCTTTCGGGAGTGCCATACCGATGATAAGATTATGCTTGATGAATCGAGCCACAACATTCTTGGTAATGATGCATAAGGTCGCTTCTACCCACTTGGTGAAATAGTCAATTGCCACAAGGATGAAACGATGTCCGTTGGAAGTGGGCTTAATCTCCCGATCATGTCAATGCCCCACATCGCAAAAGGCCAAGGGAAGTTAAAACATTTGAGGTACCGAGGTACATGTACTTTGTCGGCATAACCGCACTTGTGACAAGATCGAGTATAGCGGTGACAATCGCTTCCATGGTGGACCAATAGTAACCTGCTCAAAATCTTCTTAGCCATGGTGTGTCCACGGAGTGGGTACCAAATGCGCCTTCGTAACTCTTCCATGATACGCATTGTTTCTCGTCTACACAAATGAGTAAGCACAAGTCGGGTTGCACTTGTATAAGATTCCATTGCGAGGAAGAATTTGGATGCAAATCTCCTCATGAACTCTTATCATTAATGATGCCCTCGGATATTCCCGAGTCTCAAGATACCTCTTCACATCGTAGTACCAAGGTTTCTCTCAGATCAAGCTCATAACAATACGCTGGTTTGTCGAACTTCTCAATGATGATCTGGGGAGCCTCGTTGTCCCATCTGACCTTGAACATAGATGACATAGTAGCCAATGCGTCTGCCAATTGATTCTCTTCTCGTGGAATATGATCAAAAGTGACTTCTTCGAAGTGGGGAATCAAACTCAGAACATGCTCTCGATACGGAATGAGATTCGGATGCTTCGTATCTCACTCGCCTTTTATCTGACTGATCACTAAAGCTGAATCTCCATACACTTGTAAGAACTTGATTCTTAAGTCAATAGCAGCTTTAAGACCCATGATGCACGCTCAGACCGCCATGTTGTTCGTGCAACTGAAACACAACCTAGTGGTGAAAGGCGTATGTCCTCCTGTAGGGGATGTAATGATGGCGCCAATGCCATTGCCAAGTGCATTTGAGGCTCCATCAAAGACCATGGTCCATCGGGATCCTTGTTCAGGTCCTTCGTCTGGGCCTGGTTTTTCACAATCGGTAACTAGTAAAACATCTTCGTCTCGAAATTGAATCGCATAGACGATAGTCATCACGCTTGATGAGCCAAATGATCGGCTACTACACTTCCTTTGATCGCTTCGAGAAGTGTACGATGTCATATTCGGTCAAGATCATTTGCCACCTTGCTATTCTTCCCGAGAGAGCTGGTTTCTCAAAGATGTATTTTATCGGATCCATCTTGAAATCAACAAGGTAGTGTGAGTCAACATATATTGTCTTAGTCATGAAAGCAGCCTGTTAAAGCGTTGCAAGTTTTCTCGAGCTGTGAGTATCTTGTTTCACACCGGTAAACTTTTGCTAAGGTAGTATATTGCATGCTCTTTTCGACTGCACTCGCCATGTTGCCCCAACACACACCCCATTGAGTTCTCTAACACCGCCAAGTACATGATAAGAGGTCTTCCTTCGTAGGCGGCATCGATAGGAGGATTCGTAGGTACTCCTTGATTTTGTCAAAAGCGATCCGGCAATCGCCATTCCATTCCACTACTTGATCTTTCTTTAGTAACTTGAAGATTGGCTCACAAGTAGCGCTATGCGCAATGAATCGCAATGTAATTCAATCGCCCAAGAAACCTCGACTTCCTTCTCAGGCGGGAGTGGCATCTCTTGAATAGCTTTAACCTTCGTAGGTCAACCTCAATACCTTTACCAATGACAACAAACCCTAGGAGTTTTCCTGATCCGACTCCAAAGGTGCACTTGTTGGGATTAAGTCTCACCGTATTTCTTCAACTCAAATAGTTTCGCAAATGATCAAGATGTTCTTCTTCACCGTGATCGAGCTATCATGTCGCCGACGAGACCCTATCTCGTGATGAATCATGTCATGAAATAATGTCACCATAGCACGATAAGTGGCGCCCGTTTTCAACCGAACGGCATAACCTTGTAGCGAAAGTCCCACCTGTAACAAAAGTAGTCTTCTCCATGTCTTCTGAGCCATTTTGATCCGATTGTAACCGGAGAAACCATCCATGAAGGAGAAAACCTTATGCCGAGCGGTGTTGTCAACTAGAACATCAATATGAGGAAGTGGAAATCATCTTCTGACTTGCTTTGTTCGATCTCCGTAATCCACACACATTCGTACCTTACCATCCTTCTTGGGCACGGGTACCACATTAGCAACCCATCGGGATAAGAGGTGACATGCTAAGAAACCAGTTGAACGCTTCATGACTTGGCTTTGATTTTCTCTCGACATCTCGTGACGATACGATTTAACCTTCGCTTTCACCGAGAAAACCTTCTTTGTTGGCAATCGTGTACCACAATATCAATGTCTAAACCCGCATGTCTTCGTATGACCAAGCAAAACCTCAATGTAGTCTCGTAGCATCCGAACCAACCTTTCTTTGACACTTCTCAAGACCCGCTCCTATCTTGATCTCTTTTCTGCTTCACAGACCCAAATTCACAACCTCAACTTGCTTTTCGTGTGGTCAGATAACTCGCTCTTCCTATTGTAGCAGCAAGTTCTCCTGCACTTCACAATCTTCCTCACTTTCCTTCGGCTTGGTAGATCGGATTATCGGGTCATATTTAGCACTAGCATAGTCTGTTATTAACGAGATTCGAGTGATTCGCAGTTGTATCACGGGTGTGTGTAAGAACACATAGCTTTTGAAGGGTGATAAAGTAAAAGAAAGAAAACAAACAATTGAATGCAAAAGTCCAACGAATTTATTGAATGAAAATACGCAAACGATGATAATAACCTCTAAACGAGCCATGATGCCCCGGCAAGGCACTAGGCTTTCAAAGTTTATTGTTCAAAACATAAAGAAATACGAAAAGCAAAACAAAACAAGAGCAATTACCTTGACTAAAGGAGATTGGTATGACGCTTCGCCTTCCAATTGCCGAGCCCATGATCCGAGTTGGGAAGATCCACTTGTCGATGTCGGCCGTTGTCGCCGCCTTCTATAGCATGAATTCCACTGGCTGATGCGAAAGGAAGTTGGCCGGCACGCTCACGCGATCATCTTCTGACCTTGATGGTGAAGCCTAAACCAGTCTTGTCAAATTTGAAGGGAAGATCAGGGAGCTGTCCCCAAATAGCACTACCTCCTTGTTCAACAGTAGCTTGAGCATCTTTCAGCGAGGCCATTCTAGGCGGAACTTGTGTAACTTCAGAGGACAGGGAGTCAACATGACTGGTATTGTTTCAAAAGCTTGACAGGAGTCTCAAGAATTCTCCCTCCATCTCGAGGTATCGGAATGACTGTAGATGACTGACCATATACTCTTCTTCACCACACCCTGTAACAACCTTCCCTTTCACCGTACTTTAGTTTCGATGTAAGGTAGAGGTAATCGCCGCCCCATGTATCCAAGGGCCCCGTAGACAAGAGTAGGCGGACGGATGTCCATGACAAAGAAAGTAGAGTCAAAAGTCTGGGAACCGACTTTAACAGCAGCGTGAGCTCCCAAGCATCGCTCGCTGAACCATCAAAAGCTCTCACAATAATGTCACCGGGTCTCGTAACCAACCCTTCGACATCAAGTCGATCAAAAGCCTTCGGTAGGATATTTAGCGTAATCGTATCCACCAAAACATGAGACAAGGTAGTACCCTTGCATTCAATGTAGATGTGCAAGGCTTTGTTATGTTTCTTTCCTAGAGTCAAATCAAGATCGAGAAGCCTAGGCCGTTGTTGGCAGCCAGGCTAGCAATACAAACTTCAAATTGATCGTGGTAGTGTCTATGGCACATGAGCATTCTTCGAAACTTCACCAAGGCATTAGCATGAGCCTCGAGCACAAGAGCAGAGCGAGCATGGAGATCTTGGACTGAGTCTCGTCCAACTGCTCCACAACATTGTAGTCACTCTTCTTGATAATCTTCGAATTCTCCATTTCTCGTTTGAGGTGTCTTCAAGAACTTCCTTTGGTACTTGGTTGAGCAGATGGGCCACTGGTTCTTTCCTCTAGTGGGATATTGGTGGAGTAGACGGAATGCGAGCCGGAGTCGCAGTGTCTTTTGGAGGAGAGATCTCGAGAGAATACTTCCGGTTCGTCACCTTACGGATCCGTGATGTTGTCGATGTCGAATAGAAGCTCCAATTGTAAGATCTTCAATGGTCAGAGGGTCTTGCTTGACACCATGATAGTAAACATCAGCTCCATAGTTCCAAGGGATAGCCTTGTCAGAGGAATATGGAACTGGTCTTGGAGAAGTAATGATGAGAGGTGCCACTCTAGGCACAGGATCGCAGAGGAAACTTATTGTGTTAACATCAAGATAGTCTTCGAAATCGTCACCCCATCCGTCGCCTTAACATCTTCAATAGGAATCTTGTAGCTTCAGGACAGTACTTCACCATGTAATCATACTTTCCACTTGGCTGCCCCAAGGTATCCCACACAGATGGTACAGTTTCATTTGCATTGTCAATTTTCAACTTAGACATTTCTTCACACAACTTCGCACGTGGTTTCGTAAATAGTATCTCACGGTTATCCATCATGCACCGAACACGCCTTCTCAACCAAGCACAACCATCGCGCGGATGGGCACCAACGACATTCTCCGGGCATCCCGGATTGACACCGCTTGTAGCAAATTCTTCTTAACACTCATCAGAGGAATGGTCAAGTCATCTATGTTGAAAACATAAGTATCGCTCCAACAACATTGGAACTCTTGTCATGGTTAGGCATAGGCGCTGATCACATTCGAGTCTCAAGGAGGGTCAAACTCAATCGCTTAGATTCAATCATATCTTGAATCTTGTTCTTCGTGAGCCCAACAATTGTCGTCGTGCCCTGGGCTATTGGAATGGTAACACTTAGCATTAGGATTGTACTTTGGAGAGGAAGTGTTGACATTCCGAGGAGGATCCTCAAGGTTATCACTCCGCTTTCAACATGTTTGCAAGGCTTGCGACAAAGGCATGTTGATCTTCAGAACCGCCTTCGGCGCTGCTCGTTACGCTGTCTCACCGAGGTCAGGCCGATGTAGGATCGAGATCACAACCGCCCACGATTGAGCACGGTCGGTCTTGGCTCGGCTTTTTCTCCATACACACAGATTAGCTTCTTTCTTAGCACCAAAAGATTTCTTCGCAGATTCAAGATGTCTCTACCGAATCTTTCCACTCTTGATACCGCTTCAATGCGCCATCATCAATATCACCGGTGAACCGATGAAGAATTTCCAATCGATGATTGAAGAATGGCCTGCGTTGTTCCATGAACATATCAACCAACTCCCTATTCGACAAGGGTGGTTGAACTCACCGCTAGATCTCTCCATTTCGAGCATACCTTGAACTTCGTCACGACCCATAGACATGCTTTGTAGTTGCATGCGAGTGGGTGTCAATTCAGATTGTACTCATACCGTCAGAAAGCATCACCAAGTCACCCAAGTACGGATACGGTCATTCTCTAGTCGATAATACCATTCCAACTGGTTCCGACAAACTCTCTTGAAAATAGTGCATCCACAACTTTCTCATCAGTGGGATTGATCTTCGGACATAGGACTTCAAATGCGCTTAGGGCAAGACATGCCATCATACTTGGCAAAAGTTGGAACTTTGAACTTAGGAGGATCACAACACCGTGAACAAGACTCGATCATCAAAGTTCAGCCCGACATCTTCGTTTTCCACAAAGATTCAGACGGTCTTCGAGTTGTTTGTACTTGTCATCTTCATCGAGTGTTGACTATAATCGAGTGGTCCTCTCCTCTTTTTTGGCTCACGCTGATCACCCTCATCACCCTTGGTACTCCCCTCGGTATGGACACTTCCTTCAGAGAGCTCGATCCGACTGACCACTTTTGGACCCCCTTTGAAACGTCTACCCATGTTGAGGAGACCAACAACCTTCTTCTTCTTATTGATGAGCTTCTTCAAATCTTCTTGGCCTTGGACCAAGTTGGTGAACATCCACGAAACCGAGCATTCGAGCCCGAGATCTTTGACAGTCTGTTCAAGAGCCATTTCTGCTAAAATAAATAGCGAGCAAATGAGAAAACCAATCTCCAATGTACCTGTGATGCAATGTTATGATATGCTATGCGATGTTTATGCGAATGCAATGCAATGTTTTCAAGGACCTAAGAGATTTAAATTTGTTAAACAAGCAATGAGCAAACATTTATTAGTACTCTTTATTATTTTTTTTCTTTTAAGTACAAGAGATAATTCGAAACAATAAAAGAAAACATAAACATCCTAAAGCTCTAAGTCTCCCATGGGCGCTTCCTCTTGGTGCCGATGTAGGCGTTGATGTTTTGCTCCTCGTGAAGTAGCTTGGTTAACTCTAACACTTTCTTCTCACTTGCATAGCACTGAGCTTCAAAGGTATCCCTTTCTTTTTTAAGTTGAATCCAGGATCTCTTCAAGTCTTCAAAATCAGTAGGCATGTCGTGATGGAGAACAGATAGGTACGCCACCTATAGCAACAGTTCCATAATTACGGTAAACAAAGTGAATGGCATCATGAGGTTTTGAGCTCGAGCTCGCACCCATTTGAGGTAAGGTTCCCAAGGAATGGAGTTCGGTGCCCCAAAGTCTTGGTATCGCCTCTTTACCATGCCCCAAGTGTATAAACCTTCGCTTAATTCGAGATCGTGATTGTAATCGAACACAATATCTTGAGAAGCATATCATGGACCATCTCTTCGAGCAAAACCAAACCGACGTAGAGCTAAGGAAGGGTAAGTAATACCTCCCTTATACCAAGGAGTGGTACATTAGGGAACTCCACAACGCTCGATGAATGTGAAGTCCTTTGAGAGAAAAGATTCCAACGGATATCCGAATGAGAGAGTGACATCAATCTTTGAGACCATCTCAACCTTTGTTCGCTCTTCAAAATCGATGGAGGAAGGTGCGAAATAAACCACCGAAAGTAACGGACACAACACATGAGAGTTCCTTGTCGCTAGTAGTACGAGTGTGGAGAGAATGTAGGATGTCTCCAAGTAAGGTAGGCACTGGATTGCGGGTAAGGAACAACTTGATGGCATTGATATCTATGAATTGATCCGAATTAGGGAATAGAACCAAACCATAAATTAGCAAGGCCACAATGTCTTCGAATGCATGGAAACTCATAACTTTGAGGAATTCTCGGGCTTTCTTGATTAGGAACTTGGAAAGTAAACCCTTAACTCCACTTCTAGTTTCCCAATTGGCTTCAATGTCTGAGCGCTTAAGATGTAAGGCGGATGCAATGTCTTCGAACTTAGGAACCTTTTCCAAACCGGTGAATGGCATTTGGTCAAGAATAGGTACCCCAAGTAGCTTAGAAAACTCTTCTAAGGTAGGAATCAACTGATAATCTGGAAATGTAAAGCAATGGTGCTTCGGATCAAAGAACTGGAATAGGACATGCATCATATCTTCTTCAAAACTGGAGATAACCAAATCAAGTAGATAACCATGTCTTTTGATGAACTGAGCATGGTCGGGAATCTCGGAAACCAATTCTTTGAGCTGAGAAGGGATACCCATGAAGTTGATTCGGATAGTCTTTCTAGAAGCCATAATCCCCACAAAACAGAGCAAAGATAAATCCCTAGGTCCTTGAAATAGTTAGAAATGATATGCAATGCGAATGATGTCATGATGTCATGTTTAGCACACACAAACAATTCACACAATGAGCCTAGGGTTAAGGCTTGCGTGAGGTATATGTGATTACCCCACCAAAAGTTTGAGTTGGTTCATCCTGTCCTACAATAGTAACTGGGTTCTAGGAATCTCATATCATCGATCTTTCTCATAGGCGCTTATTTCAATACGACGGCCAAGTGGTCGATCGAAAATGTCCCAAAAGTCTAATCTCAATGAGCGTAGCATCGAGTATCAACCAACCTCGGTCTACACCAAAGCTGGCCATCTCACTACCTTCTAATGGCTAAGATGGGTCAATTAAGGTTCTAAAAGTTTAGTTAGCGCTTGATGACACCACGCAGAAGCCAAATACTATCTTCAACTTGGGAATGAAGAGTATCGACAACCAAAGTGTCACGCTAACGTAGCCATCATGTTGACCGCTTAGTTATACGCCTAACGGTCGCAATGATCTAATGCTACTTACCTAAAAGGAAACCCGGATCCGGGTGTAGGATCCCCCACAAATATAATACCCAAGCAACCCTTAAAGATAAAGCATACAATTCAAACAGAGAGCAATAAAGGTGATTTAGAAATCCCTAAGGCAATTCTCTCTTTTAGGGTGCATATCCCCAGCAGAGTCGCCAGTTCTGTGATACGGTGAACTGACTTTGTAGGATTTTTGTATCCAAATGTGCGGATAGCAAGAGTCGCCACCGACTTTTATTTTTATCCAATTAAGGGAAGGTAAAAGTAACAGAAAAAGACCTTCGTTAGATTCTGAGTTCGGGAGAATGGTTATGAAAAGGGAAGGTATTAGCACCCCTTTCCATCCGTAGTTATCTACGGGCTCTTAGTTGCTCTAGATCACTTTTTAAATTGCTTTTGTGTGTTTGACAAAATGTTTTGAAAAGGCATTTCGCTTTGACTTTGTAATGACTCATGTAGGAGTGTATACAAAGTGTTCGAAATGTTTCGCTTGAAAAGAATTTGAACTTTGAAAAAGTGTGTGGTGAAAAGCATTTGATTTAGAGCAAGCAACTAAAAGACTTATTACCCACTCGAATTGGTCGCTTTGTTGTACTTCTAATTCCTTTAGAATAGCGCTAGCCGCACCATTAGTTAGTAGGTAGCTCCATTCGTTGGATGTAAGCGGGACATTCAAGGGACATCGGATGGTCATAGAAGGCAACTTGTAGGAAGTATCCTAGCACATTCAAGGACTATCATCATTTTCGAGGCGACAATCGAGGGTCAAGATCATGTATTCGGAGGCGACATCGTGGGTCTATGATCTTTGTATCGAAGGGACTATGATGATTTGTTTGGAAGGCAACGGTGCTAGAATACCTCTACGTTCGAGGGACATGACCATTTTTGAAATCGAAAGGCATCGAGAGAGAATTACCCTAAGGGGTGCGTGCGTGAAGAAGTGTGTTGATTTCAGAATATGTTATCTTTGAACATTAGTGGGCTATGTTCAATTTTAGTCTTTCCATACATGCCTAATTACTAGCAATTGATAGGGTTCGGAAAGTAAAATGCGGAATGTAAAGTGCGGAAATGTAAATGTCCTACGCTATTACATGGCTTTGGGGCAGATACATAATTTAAAATGCGGAAAGTAAAATCCTAAATTAAACTATTACAACCCATATGCAATTACATTATTGAAAAATAAAATAAAAACGGAAGAATCGTCTGAATCGGATTAACCTGTGAAAGAATAAGAAAATCGGAAAATATGATGAAATCGAAATAAGAGAAAATGTTAGAAAAAATACAATTTTTTATATGAGAAAATTAATATATGCTGGAAATAAGATAAATATGCTAAAATAATTTTTTGGGATTTTTTAATGCATAAATAATAATTTAAAATGAATTTATAATGATTTAAATGCTAAAATAAAAATAAAAATAAATATGCATGCAAAAATATGTTTTTTAATTTATTAAATTAAATAAAGATTTTTAGAAAGTAAATGCAAAAAGAATAAATGTTTTTGGTAATTTTTTAATGCAGAATAAAAATGTGAAAATAATTAAAATAATGCAAAAATATTAGAAATAAAGAAAATATGCAAAACTATTGAAAAGTGAGAGTTTGAGAAAAAGAAAAGTGAAACCGGTGCAAGCAGGATTCGAACCCAGGCCATGAGAGAGCATCTTGGAACAGTAAGCGTCTTAACCACTGAGGCACTTGTCATTTGATGTTTGAATGGTTGAAAACAATGGCATAAGAGTGATGACGCGTCCTGGATTGAGTTCGAAACACAGTCAGCGTGCGTGGACCCCGGTTGACTGTATGGACGAATCAAAACGCGCAGAATTGCCACGCCTTCCTCTCGCCGGTCTTTGCCTGAGTCAGTGCCGGAGCTAGGGCTCCGGTCATCTTCTCCGGCTTGCCTGAAATCGAAACATGGAAAACACGCAAAATAAATGGGAAAGGGGGACCCTACCCCCCTAAATCGACCCTCCTGAGTCCATTGGTGATATCGGTTTGCCCTAAAAACAACTGTATGAACCGGTTCGAATCAAACAGTTCGAAATGCCCTACCAATGGCAAATCCTTATTTCCACGTGCAAGCTTCGAAACGATTGCCCAGATCAACTATATGGAACCTCATGAACACATTAGAAGCATTAGAATTGATTAAAACACACAGATATTAAAAATGCAAAATCAAGAAAGTTTTGAATATGAATGAATGTATATGCATCGATTCTGGATGGTTTGATCAATGCCAATAGTGTATTCTTACTCAAACTTACCCACTGAGCACGATGGAATGGCAGGAAGAGGCTGAAACTTGCTGGATTTTGAAATTCGATTTTCCAAGAATTCTTGAAAAATTTTGCAAAGATAAGGGTTTGGCTTGAGCTAGGGTTTCGTCCTCTGGTTTGTACACAATGCTGGCAATTTATATAAGAGATTTGGATGGCAAAAGAGTGGAAAAAAGATTGCTTCATCAATGTGCAAATATTCTCCAATAAATAAAATCAATTTTCTTTAAAATCTTGATTTTTTCTTTCCATATGCATGAGTCACGAATTTGGCAATTGGTGTGGGCTCTCTTGGTCATTAAGAAAGATATAAATCCAACTTATTTGAAAAAGAAACTTTAATTTTCATATTTTACATAATTTATTTTTGAATTAAATGTTATAAAATTCAAATATAAATCATGAAAATAGAAAATCACCAATGCCAAGCATTTATGGGTCAAGAATATTGTCATGAACAAGTTTGGATCAAAAGATTATAGGCCCATTTGGAAAATTTTGCATTTTGACCAAAATGTCCTTTTGTGCAATTGTCCAAAATTGCCCAACTTCTGAATGGTGTATCTTGCTCAATTTTCCACATTTTGAGTGTTCTTGGACTTTTGGAAATCTCTAAGAGTCCTCTAAACAATGTCTTTGGTTTCATCTCAATTGGAGTTACCATGCTCAATATATCTTCAAAACAAAAAGTTGACTTTTTGTTGACTTTGAAAATGACCTGTAATGTTTTGAGCTATACCTCTCAAATGAAGCATTTTTTGGACATTCTTGTGAGACATGAAGTTGTAGAGAATTGAATTTCCTTCAAAACAAGAGGTGGTGGAAAAATTTATGAGAAAGTTATGATCAGTCAAAGTTCAGTTGACTTTTCACCTAGAAACCCTAATTTAGAAAGTTTGACTTTTGAGCAAATCTTGAGTTTTCTTAATGAATCATGATCAACCCTTGATCAAATGATGAATGTAACTTCAAAATGAGGATGTTGACCAAAAATTATGAAGTTTGACTGTATGTTGACCACAGTTGACTTTTTGTCCAATACAACTGATTTTCAACCATCTGAGCAATTGTTTGAGGAAACTTGACTTGTGAGGCTTGAAACTTGACATGGAGAATCTTTGAAGCATATGAGGAGGTATGAAGGCCATTGGAGATGTTGGAAGTTCATCTTGACTTGAGAGATACCAAACCCTAGTTTGGGTTGATTGTCTAGGAGAGAGTTTGTCTGATCAACTCTTGAGGAATCCTTGAGCATAGATGTATGAAATCTCTTGAGAAGATGGAGGGAAAATTTTGGGGTATGACACCAGCATGACAACTTACGAAAATATATTCATCACAAATAAAGCTTCACTCAAAAGCACTTGGGCAACCACGAGTGAAATAAGAAAATTTTCATAAGGAGGAAGAAAGATAAATTCCAAATAAATATGAAATCGATGGAAAGTGGCGTGATTTAAAGTGAGGGAGACCTCCCTTTATATAGTATTTGGAATCCCCAAGAACGGAAACAATCCATGGGCCGAATTGAATATTTTGATGCTTCAAATATAATTGTTTGTCAACCTTCTAATCGACCATGTAAGTGTCCCACTCTGTTAGATTTATGAAATCCTTTCTAATCGATTGTTACATTTATTTAATTGATTATGCAATTTTTAAAAGGTTTTGGATAGCTTTTTAGTCTCATGTTCTTGGCGTAGAATGTCATTTTTTAAGTTGAAAAAATATGTTTTTAAGTGTGTGTGTGTGTGTGTGTCAGAGGGAGAGGGGGGGAGAGAGAGAGAGAGAGAGAGAGAGAGAGAGAGAGAGAGAGAGTTTCCTTAAACTATCACAAGGCTGATAATTGGTAATATTATCTTCACTTACCTTAAACATTGTCACAAGGCTGACAGAAGGTAATCTCTTTGTTTCCCAAAGCGAAACAGATATTCACATCCATTGTGAATCTATTTTCTCAGTGAAACATATTGCTTGTTTCCCAACAAACAGGATTCTCTTTTCTTAGACAGATTGAGTCATCCTCACAAATTTTTCCCCACCATATCATTCTTTGATATCTCCTGGGTGAATCTTTTTGCAATCATTTTGCATCACTCGCATCTTTTGGTATCTTAGGTCCAAAATTTAAGATCTCGATATTTAAGTCTCTTCACACCTATCGAGACGAAGATATTCATCTTCATATCTCGAGTTAAAGAAACTTAAATAGGGGATCTGTCATACCCCAATTTTTGACCTAATATACCACCTTACATTTGCACATCGCATCACTACGCTCGAATGTAATTAATCGGGTGTAGCTTCTATAGGTCAAAATTAGGGTTTCATCAATTTTTCATCTGATTCAAGAGATAATCAATTAGGGTTTGAGTTTCACTCACCTCAATTGATCTATCTTAATCAAATCATCAACTTCTGATCTTCAGATATCCAATTTTTCCTCATGATCTATCAAGGATCGACCAATTAGGGTTTTCATCGAGGATAAGCAATCACTGATTTTCTGAAAATATTTATTTTTTCATAAATCATATTACATAATAAATAATATAATAAAATAATCTTAAAAAATTACATACATACATTTCAAATATTTTAAATAATAAATACAAAACAAATTATCAAAAGATTGACCACATATTTAATATTCTAAATTATCAAAAATTAATAATAATGTACATATAAAATAAAGGGAAGGGTTTGGGGGCAGGTTTGGGGTGGGTACTAGTGTCCCCATTACCCAACTCATCCCCATATTTTGTAATTGGGGAAAACTCAAACCCGAACCCAATCAAAGCGGGTTTTCCCCGTAAACTTCGGGGTGGGTTCGGGTGGGTACCCATGGGTACCGATTTTGTTGCCATGTTTACTCCAGATGCTAATCTTTAATACATGCAAGCACATATATCCATATTCACCAACTTTAAAGTCACCGTCGAGACTAATCCAAGATACAACATGGGACATCCCCAATACTCTGAATGATTCGTGATTTCAGCATCACTAAGCTTGTTACCATTTCTCATTCGATAAAATTGACGAAGTTATTAACATGTTTTATCCTTTGTTGGGAAACTTCTATTTCTGCATCAGTCAAGACAAGAGGAATCATTGCTTTCTCAATAAGATCACCATCATCCCTGATTTTCCTTAACAAGAGAGTTTATGAAGGATCGCCTAACAAAGTTTTCTAAAAAAAGGAATCCCCATAAACTCCTTTTGTTTCAAAATATTTAATCGGAGAAATGATATTCGATCAAAAATCCACTAACAGAGGGAAAATAAGGTAATTCTGGTTCCACCCTGTTGTATCCTAAATTTTACCCTGAGTTTTCGCATTTGTCTTATTTATATCATATTTAATTTTTATTCACGTCTTTGCATTTTTATTGCGTATTTCGCATGTTGACCCAATTTTCTTATACATTTATAATTTCTTTTGTTTTAAGAATTTATTTTAAAATTAAATTTTTGTTGTTCATTTTATTACTGTTATTTAAAAAAAATTTCAAAAAAATATATATATTGATGAGTATTATTATTGTTGTTATTTGAGAATTAAATATTTTTTGTACAAAAAATACAATTAGGATAATAAGATATAATAGTGTTAATTAAATATATTATTATTATTTATAATTATGGTAGTTGGTTTTTATTTTTATTATTATTATTATTATTTTACTATTATTATTATTAGTGATGGTTTAATAATATATTATTATTATTATTTATTTTAATATAGGGTTTGTTATCAAAATGGTACGTGGTTAGAGGATTGTCATTAAAGTTGAAGTTTATAAGTAACAACACTCGTAACTTTGGGCAATAGAATGTAAAGTTGTTGTATTATTTTACTGTGCCTTGTGCTACAATTGTTTGTAAGGTTGTATTATTAGATGAATTATTTGTAAGGTTGTATTATTGGATGAATACACAATCACTTTCAGTTCAGACTGAGCCTCCTGTTAAAACATTGTTCATGGCTGACAAACTACTATATGCTTTTTTATATAGAAACAAACTATCTTATTCTGCCTTGTGCTACAATAGTTTGTAAGGTTGTATTTTTGAATGGATACACAGTCATTTTTAGTTAAGACCGAACCTCACTCAAAAGAGACAAAATCAGTCATTTTCAACTCAGACTAGCCTCCTGTCAAAACGAGACAAACCATTCTAAAACTAAAACCAAAAAAATACAGGCAGAACTGTCACAAAAAATCAAAATGGCTTGAAAAATTCATTTCCTAAATCACCAACATGTTTAATCTCATCTTCAGGGGCAACGATGTTCTTTTCCATTAGGATTGAAACGTGGTCCTATGATAAAAAATATTTAAAAGATGAAGTTTTAAAATAAAACTAAATGATGAAAAAAATTGCATAATTTATATTTGTTCTTATATTACACAATTAGTTAGGAATTTTGAAGAAACTAACCCAGACAAAATAAAATATTTCACTAGGTTTAATTTTTCATCTAACTCATACTCAATAATCAACAGTGCATTAAGAACTATGAAGCATAAATATTGTAATTTTTTTTAAATGAATCTATACTTATTGTTTTGGTTATAACTTTGCACTTTTATTTACTACGCGCATTTCCTTTGTTTTTATGACTGTTTTGGTTATTTTATTAAATCTAATAGTAGTGTATACAGAAAAATATTACACAGACATTCAATTAGATTATTTTAAAGTGTCAAATCAAAAAATATTTTAAAATTTATAATATGATTTGGTTTTTTATATGATTGTGATTGTTCATATACTTCTTCATGTTTATTTATGTCATTACAACTAGTATAACAATTAGGTTCCCCGTAGCCTTCTTTTGGGCTTCATACAAAAGAACTCCCTCGTTGAGTTAGCCTCCTCTTGGGCTTTGTACAAAAGAACTCCTTAGTTGAGTTAGCCTCCCCTTGGGCTTCGTACAAAAGAACTCCCTCATTGAGTTTAGCCTTCTCTTGAGCCTCATACAAGAAAGCGAACTGGAAATCTCTAGCAGCCTCCTATTGGGTTCCGTACAAAGAATCTCCTTCGCTAGGATAGAACCCAAAGAGTATGGTTTCCCGGTGAAATCACTCTTAAAGCCATGCCAGCCATGATCTATAGCCTTCTGTTGGGCTCCCAATACAAGGACCCTCGATGTCCCACGAAAAGCCTCCTCTTGGGCTCACAGGACCTCGATGTCCTCGGATAGCTTTCCTCTAATACAGGACCCATGGGATTCTTAAAATCATCCCCCTAACAATAACAAAACATTTCTCCTAAGAGATAAAACATGAATCATCTCTATGGAAGAAGTATCTCCTCTATAGCATCACATGCAAATCAAAAAAATTTCAAAACAAACACTTTTTTCAAACAAAACATCTTTCTTAACTGAAGCGGATACATTTCAGACACTCAAGAACGCCCAATGTTACAATGAAAGATTCAATTTTTCAAACATCTTTCTTAATTTTATGGAACGACACTCGAGCAAAACACCCAATGCTTACAATGAAAGATTTTAAATCAATTTTCAAAATGTATGTGATGAAATAGATTAGATACATTTTCATTAAGATGACACTTGTCTGTCTCTTAAAATCTTGCTTCAACTATAAGTGGAACTACGATTGCTCGATTTTCAACCTCCTTGAATATGAGACAAGGTCTCACCTGGCGAGCATACTTTTTCACTCAAACCAAACAAACCTTAGTTTCCTTAGATCCGAGATACAGATGCTCTAATTCCCTCTAGGGGATATGTATGCAGAGGATCCCATTGATCTTTGCGAGCATAATCATAATAATTAAACTTAGGTTTATACCTAACCTACCCTTATTAAATCCAAACAGAGAAATTTTCCCAAAATAGCATAGCAAATAAAACACAAACGCACAAAAGGTCCTATAGAGTACTATATATATATAGGGTTCTAATACCTTCGTTTTATATAACCTAACCCTCTTACCCAGGTCACTCCCCCATGCGTTGTGTTTAGCTCACCCTAATCGCATTGCATATCTTTTTTAGGTAATTTCCGCTTTCCCCTTTTCCTTTCTTTCTTGTTTGGAAACAATAAAGCTAGGTGCACGCGACATCTTTTAAACAAAAAAGATCAAAGTTAAATCAGTTTGAGCCAGAGATTCAAATTCTAATTCGATTCCCTTGTTCTTCACTTTTTACCGTGAACAATATGTGATAATTAATTTAATTGAGTGATTTGAATGAATATTTGAATTATTTGAATATGTGTGTGTTCGCGTTAAAAGGTGACGCGCTAGAGGATTCGAACGTGAATTCGGATCTTCTGGCTCGAAACGATTTACTCTTTTGATTTGTTTATAAAGATGCCGCGAGCATCAAGCTTTATTATTTTCAATACAAGAAAGATGTTTTAATGATTATGAAAAAGGGGAAAGCTGCAATACCCTCAATTGATTTGATATGCGTAACAACTAGCGTAAACTAGACGCAACGCATTGGGGAGTATTCCGGGTAAGGGGGATTGTTATATAAAGGGAATAGATGGAGCACCCTAAATATATATAGTTATCTATAGCTTTATATATGAATATATTTGATATGTTTGTGTGTTTTTTAATTGCTATTTCTATGATTGGGAAAGTTTCTCCTTTGGGATTTTTAAGAAGGATAGATTATGTGGGATCCTAGTGTTTGTTATTATTGTGCTCGCAAAGATCTGTGGATCTTCTGCATACATATCCCTAGTGGAATCGAGCATTTGTAGCCGGATCTAAAGGGATCTATGGTTTGTTTGGTCCGAGGGAGAAAGAAATTTGCTCGGCAAGGATGAGACCTTGTGCCTACGATTCTCAAAAGGATGTTGAGAAAGTCGAGCAATCGTAGTTCCCACTTATGCTAGTGGAAAGCAACGGATGTTAGTAAGAGATGACGAATGTCATCTTAATGAAAAATGTATCTAATCTATTTCATCACATACATTTTGAAAAAATTTGATTGATAAAAATCTTTCATCGTAAGTTGGTGTGTTTTGCTTGAGCGCATGCGCTACCACTTACATGTTTAAGAAAGATGTTTGAAAATGATGATTGAATCTTTTAACTGTAAGCATTGGATGTTTTGCTTGAGTTTACAAGCGTTACCACTTACGATTAAGAGATGTTTTTTGTTTGAACAGAGTTTGAAAAAGTTTGAAAAAGTTTGAAAAAGTTTGAAAAAGTTTTGACTGTATGTGATGTGATAGATAAGATACTTCTTCCATAGAGATGATAAACGTCTAAATCTCGAGGAGAAATTGATTGGATTAAAGGGATGCTTTTAAGAAGCCCATGGTTCCTTGTATTGTTAGCCCAAGAGGAGGCATTCCGAGGGTCATCGAGGGTCCTTATATGAAGCTCAAGAGGAAGCTATAGGGTATGGTTGGCTTTGGCTTTAAAAGGGATTTCACCGGGAAACCATCCTTTTGGAATTAAGAGCAATTTCACCGGGAAATTATACTCTCTGGATTCTATCCTAACGCAGGTGATTCTTTGTATTGGAAGCCCAATAGGAGGCTGTTAAGAGATTTCCTGGTGTATTTCATTGTATGATGCCCAAGAGAAGGCTAAACTCAACGAGGAGTTCTTTTGAACGAAGCCCAAGAGAAGGCTGACTCAACAGGGGAGTGTTGTCTTATATGAAGCCTAAGCGGAGGCTAAACTCAGATGAATGAGTTTTCTTATATGAAGCCTAAGAGGAGGCTGACCCATGCTGGGGATGGATTATCTTGTATAAAGCCCAAACGGAGGCTAAACTCTGTGGGGAGCCTATTGGTTAGGCTAATTGTTATGTTAATAACTGAACAGTTATATAAACAAATATGATATGTATTCACAGGAGTTTATGAAGGAAATATAAACAATGCTTGATGTTTATTTGTGAGAGTTTATGAAGTAAATATAAACAAGTGTCTGTGAAACGAACGTTTAAAACGAGCGCAACTTGTTTATTTACAAGTTTGAATTGTGTACAAGGAAGTAAATATGTACACGAACGAGTATTTATGTACGAGGAGATGTGGATGTACATAGGAGGGATGGGACTTACACCGTAAGGGAGGCCCATTGATTTGAAAGCGCTCACAGGAATAATGCTCCTTTCAATACCAATGGTATTCAGTGTATATAGATAAACGAAACTACCAAAGTTTATCTGTGCTCGAATATTTATAAAAAGTGTCTGTGTTATGTAAGGATAAAAGTTTTGTATGAAAAAGAATTTGATATGTACAAAGAAAATATGTATGTACATAAAAGAATGTTGGTTTGAGTATAAACAAGTGAAGTGAAAACAAACGATCGAAGTTTGTCTGTACTTGAGTAAAAAAGGAGTATCTCAGATAAGCATGATGAAAATTTGTAAAAAAAATATTTGAAGAGTTTGATATGTACAAAGAAATATTATGTACATAAAAGAATGTTATGGGACTTACACCGTGAGGGAGGCCCATTGGTTAAAAAGAAGTTTCACTGGAAAGAATTCTTCTCTGAATACCAATGGAATTGGTGTATAAACAAGCGACATGAAAACAAACAGACGAAGTTTATTTATGCTTGGATATTGATTGAATATGTACAAAGAAATAATTATGTACACAAAAGGATTTGGACTTACACCGAGGCGAGAGAAATTTTATCGCTTAAATCAGATCGATCATGGTAAAAAGATGTAAGTTTGATAAAAAGTTTTGAAAAATGGTTTTGAAAGTATTTTGAAATGTGAAGTTTATTTATGATAAGTTTTGAAAAGAATCGGAAGTCGAAAACTTGAAAAATTCATCTTTTAAAGTGTTTTGAAAAAGTGCTCAGAACGTCGTTTTCGGCTCGATTAAAAATTAATCAGATGAAAGTTTTTTCTGAAAATTTTTGCACTATCATAAAATAGATACATTTATCGACAAGTGTTCAAAAAATCACCTTAAAATAAGGTGTTTTGATTGGTTAAAAAAAATGTGAAAGTTTTGTAAAAAACATGAAAAAATATTAAAGTTTGAAAAATAATGGTCTTGAGAGGGATTGAACCCATGACCATTGGGTAGCTCACGTGGCACAGAGTCTTAAGGGCGAGCTAACCACCACTAGGACAAACGCGTTTGAGTTTTAGTGGACCAGAACACGTGTAAATAAAACATTGGAACATTTAAATTTGAAAAAATTCAAGAACACGCGCGCATCCATGTTCTTCATGTTTGATCTTCAGATTCAAGAATCCATACTAAAATCCTTGTTTCTCAATGAAATTGGACGAAGTAAAAATGAAACTTGCTCGATTTTGAACAACGAACATGATGGTAACTGTTAATTGCATTTATTTTCAACCTAGCATGTTTGAATTTCTGGGAAAATGAAGAACCCTAGAAACTAAGATTTCAAATTAAATGATGTGTAGTTAATGATTCTTTGATTTTCTTGAGGGCTTATGATCGTTATGAGTGCAGAAAGAGATTCGTCAAGAGTTTTTGCATTTAAATTCAAAGAATCTTGATATCCCAGTTCATGTTCATACATGTTCAAGTGAGAATCGAAGAAGCTGCAAACGTGTTTCCAGAACGGATTTCTTGATTGTGTGAGCTTCAACGGCCTATAAGGAAGCTATAGGGATGGTCTGCACTCCTTGAATCAAGCTGGATCGTGCCACAAAAGTTCACCTGCATACACTCAAAAATGGAAACTGGAAATCGTGTTAAAGCTGTTACAGTTAGTTGCTGATGGTTTGGATCATGTATATGAGGTACATGGAAGGTGTTTGAATGCTCACAACACAAATTAACCAAGTTTAGAATGGAACTCGATGGTTATGGTAGTTTGGGAAATTTTGAAAACATGAAGTTCAATTCTGATTTTTACTTGTTCTTGTGTTGATTTTAATGTTCAAACAAGTTTCAAATGGATATCAAAGCATGTTAGACACCAAAGTTTATCATGATTTGCACTAAATTTAAAAATTGCAAGTTTGCTCAAAAGTGCATTATGTTTCTTGATTTTGAAGAAAGAAGTGAGAAAGAATAACCTTGCAATGCTTTGGTTTGGTTTCAACTTGAAATGGTGATCAATTTATAGGCAAATAGGTCTGAAATGTTATGCACAAGTACAAGCTTTTTGGAAAATCAAAGATGCCTTAAGGGGTAAGAATGACTTTTCAAAAGAAAAAGGAAGTTTCCTCTTTTTACCATGTGTGAAAAATCTTCAATTTGATTCTATCCATTCTCAATTATATCTAGCTGATATTTATCAGCTCAATGATCAATTTGGCAAGTTTGTATTGCTTCTAGATGAAGAAAACTCAAAATGACCTATAATTGAAGTTTTGAACTTTTGAAAATCAAGTTCATGGAGCCTTATGTTTCAATTTCAAAAGTATAGCTAGACTCCATGGATTTGAGAGTTCTTGGAAATTTTGGAAAGCTTGTTTCACAAGCTACAACTTTCATGTTTTGAGTTTTTTCCAATTCAAAATGGAACTAGGTGAAAAAATGGCATGAAGTTTGGAAAAAATAAGAAATTTCAACACTTAGAAATTTTTCTAAGTGTTAGAAATTTTGACTTTTTGTTGACTTTTTCAAATTCTTTGATTTTTTATGATCATGATGGATCATTTGAAGTATTTTGATGATGGAAAAAGTTTTGTTTTGAAAAATTTGACCAAAAGTCAAAGTTTGACTTTTCTATGCAGATGAATTTTCATCAAACGTTTCTGAAATTGACTGATGAAGTCTATGAACTTCTGTGATGTTTTGAATCCAGAAATTAGGTCAAGATGTTGCATCTAAGATATTATTACCAATCTCTATCCAAAAAATTCATTCATTGCTCAAAAAATCAGAGAATGCCTATGCTCGATCAAAACCCTAATTGGTCGATCCTCGATTGATCAGTGAGAAAAATGGATATCTGAGGATTGAAGGCTGATGATTTGATCAAGATAGATCAAATGAGGTAAGAAAAACTCAAATCCTAATTTTGACCTGTGAATGCTACACCCGATTAATGTTGTCTGAATTGTTAGTGATGCAATGATGCAGATGTGAGGTGGTATATTAGGTCAAAAATTGGGGTATGACAGATGCCCCTATTTAAGTTTCTTTAACCTGAGAGATGAAGATGAATATCTTCGTTTTGATAGGTGTAAAGAGACTTAAATATCAGAATACACAAATTTTGGACCTAAGATACCAAAAGATGCGAATGATGCAAAATGATTATAAAAAGTTTCACTCTGATGATATCAAAGAAATGACATGGTGAGGGAAATTTGTGAATACGCCCTTGCTGAAGAAAGAATGATTCAGAAAATATGTGAATGTCTGTCTCGCTTTGGAAACAGAGAGATTACCTTCTGTCAGCCTTGTGACAATGTTTAAGGCAAGTGAAAATGATATTACCAATTATCAGCCTTGTGATAATTTATGGTAATGAATTTTGAAGATGTTACCAATTATCAGCGAAGTGATAACTATAACAAGGTAAATCTTTTGAGAAATTTTGCTGTGTATTCAGCTTTGTGAATAACAGACAGTGAAAGAAACAGAACTCAAAATGAGTTTTTGAAAATATTACCAATTATTAGCAAAGTGATATCTATAACAAGGTAAATCTTTTAAGAAATTTTGCTGTGTATTCAGCTTTGTGAATAACAGACAGTGAAAGAAACAGAACTCAAAATGAGTTTCTATTTTCTTGGATACAATCTTGCCGAGGATCTCTCTTTTGAGAAGACGCGGGCATTTTGATCAGAAGACACAGGTTTTCTTCTAGACAGAAAGACAACTGTTGGGGATTTTTGAATCGTCATGATTTAACTTTGTTGAGAAGAACAAATTTTCATGACAAGTTTAGGAATGAAAAGAGAAATAAGCTACTCAAATGACGAGGTTATTGCTTATTGCTTTGTTGATTAGAGACAGGGTTCTATCCAGGAATGAACTGGAAAGAAAAAGTCAATCAAGACATTGTTCCAACTAATCTTGGCTGGGGAATATGACAGAGAAAAGATGTATCTCTCTGTTTGGGAATACTCTGCCGGGGAAAACAGAAAATGTATCTTTTCTGTTTGGAGAGAATCTGTTGGGGATATGATATACCCATATGAGTATATATATAACCAGAAGCAAACATTTTGAGAAATGCAAAAATGCATGAATGATGCTATTATGTATGAATGATGAATGTTATGAATGTCATGAATTTTATATGCATGCTAACAATACTTGACAGAACACTAAAGAGGTATTTGGGAAAAGGACCACGTCACAGTTCGAACAAATACCGTGAAAATTACAAAGAATGGTGCGACGCTCATCGATGAAGAATTTGAGTTGCATGTTTTAAATTTCTTTCTGGGAAAGGCATTTCATTGACAACTTCGTTGGGGATTCTTTTTGGATAAGAATACCGTCCTTTGATGATCTCTGCTGAGGAGAAGACTATTGTAGAAGTTGTTTTTATCCTTCGGAGATTGAAACACTTGTGGAGAAACTGTTGAAGTTCTTTCTGTGTTCATAGTTCAAAGGAAAATTTTCGCTTTTATTTCAAAATTTTGAAGTAAAAATTCATTTAAAACATTTTAGTTTCAAAAAGTGATTTTCACAATAAAAGGCGTTATTTTGTAAAACAGAATAAAGCAGGAATTGCAAACAAAAGGTACAAACCTCAAGTTTATTGATAGAATGGTAATCAGCCAAAGGCGTAATTCCATGCACTATTTACAAAAGTTGGAAATGATAATTTATTGGGAAAAGGCTACATTGAAAGCAAATAACCGCTATTATCCCTAACAACTTTGAATTCCTACTGTGCTTGTGGCTTCAGAAAAGTTGATTGAAGATCCGTTGATGGAAGCTTTTTCAGGTTGATGAAATATAAACTGATTGCAGTTACTTTGTCATTTTTTTTTGTATCCTTGTTTTTGCCTAGATTGCCTTTTCAGGTTTTCAATCTATCAGGATAATTTCTGTTTATTGTCTCTAATTTTGCCGGATCGCCTCGTGTTTTCAATCCACCGAGACGCTATTTTGCCTAAGCCGCCTTTTCGGTTTTCGACTTACCGAGCTGTTCTTTTGTTTTTTTAGACAAAATATTTTTGATCGTGATCAAGATTCACGGATACGGGAGTTCATCGCCGTCCATGGTTGTGAGAATCATAGCACCGCCGTAAAAGCTTCTTTTGACGTATGGGCCTTCGTAATTAGGAGTCCATTTTCCCTAGAATCGTTGAAAAGATGTAATCTTTTAAGCACGAGGTCGCCTTCTCGAATTCACGAGGTCGGACCTTTTGTCAAAAGCTTTCTTCATTCTTCTTTGATACTTGTCCATGACACAGAGCGGTCCGCTTTTCTTCGATTAAGTTCACCGGTCGATCGCTGACACCATTCACCAGATAGCTTGGGCCCATGAGAACCCTCATTGACGGATCTCAACTTCCACGAGCACCGCCCATGCCGTATACTAGAGAAAAGGAGTTGCCGTTGAAGTGCATCAAGCACGATACCCATGCAGCAAATGGCGATTGCGCCGCCTTTGTAAGTGATGACCATTTTCTGGACGATCTTCTTGATGTTCTTGTTGGCAGCTTCAACGGCGCCATTCATCTTTGGCCGGTAAGGAGATGAGTTGTGATGCTCGATCTTGAATTCCTCACACAGTTCTTTCATCATTTTGTTGTTCAAGTTTGATCCATTGTCTGTAATGACCTTGCTTAGAACTCCATATCGGCAAATGAGGTTGTTCTTAATGAACCTCACAACCACTTGTCTAGTAACGTTGGCGTAAGACGCTGCTTCGACCCATTTGGTGAAGTAGTCAATGGCCACTAGAATGAAGCGATGTCCGTTGGACGCTTTTGGTTCAATCATTCCAATCATGTCGATGCCCCAAATGGAGAAAGGCCACGGAGAAGAGAGAACGTTGAGTAGAGTTGGTGGCACATGGATCTTATCTGCGTAGATCTGGCACTTGTGACATCTCTTGACGTGTTTACAGCAATCAGATTCCATTGTTATCCAATAGTATCCTGCTCTTAAGATTTTTCTAGACATTGCATGCCCATTTGAATGGGTTCCAAAGGACCCTTCATGCACTTCATGGATGATTGTGTCTGCTTCTTGTCTGTCGACGCATCTGAGCAGAACCATGTCGAAATTTCTTTTGTATAGCACATCTTCATTGAGGAAGAAATTTCTAGAAAGCCTCCTTAGAGTTTTCTTGTCTTTGTACGATGCCCCGAGCGGGTACTCTCGTGTTTGAAGGAAACGTTTGATGTCGTGGAACCACGGTTTATCATTGAAGACTGCTTCAGTTGCGAATACATATGCAGGTCTTTCAAGGCATCTGATACGAATTCTGGGCATATCATTCCGATGGTTGACTTTGAACATGGAAGATAGAGTGGCTAAGGCATCTGCCATTCGATTCTGATCTCGAGGGATATGATGCAATTCCACTTTGTTGAAGAAAGTCAACAATCGTCTTGCATAATATCTATAGGGAATCAAGCCAAGATGATGAGTTTCATATTTGTCTTTGATTTGATTGATCACAAGAGCTGAGTCTCCATATATGTCAAGGATCTTGATCCTCAAGTCGATGGCTTCTTCGATACCCATGATGCATGCTTCATATTCTGCGGTGTTATTGGTGCAATCAAATAGCAATCTGGCGGAGAACGGGATATGAGAAACCTCGGGGAGTGATGATGACTGCCCCAATTCCATTGCCAAAAACGTTAACTGCTCCGTCAAAGATTAAGCCCCATATGGATTCTGGATCTGGTCCTTCTCCGTGTAGCGGTTCGTCACAATCTTTCATCTTTAAGTACATAACGTCCTCGTCTGGGAAGTCAAATTTGAGAGATTGGTATTCGTTGAGCGGCTGATAAGCCAAGTGATCGGCGAGAATGCTTCCTTTGACCGCTTTCTGAGCGCGGTACTGGATGTCATACTCAGATAATAGCATCTGCCATCGAGCAATCCTTCCCGTTAAAGCAGGTTTTTCAAAGACGTACTTGATTGGATCCATTTTGGAGATTAACCAAGTCGTGTGATTGATCATGTACTGGCGGAGACATTTTGAAACCCACAACAAAGCGCAGCATGTCTTCTCGAGCATGGAGTAACGAGTTTCACAGTCTGTGAACTTTTTACTCAAATAGTAAATGGCATGCTCCTTTTTACCGGTTTCATCTTGTTGTCCAAGTACGCAGCCCATGGACTCTTCTAGTATGGTAAGGTACAGGATTAAGGATCTTCCCTCGACTGGAGGGATCAGTATTGGTGGTTCTGACAGGTATTCCTTGATACTGTCGAACGCCTTTTGGCAATCGTCTGTCCACACAACCTCTTGATTTTTGCGGAGAAGTTTGAATATCAGCCCACAGGTAGTAGTCATCTGAGAGATAAATCTGGAGATGTAATTCAACCGTCCGAGAAATCCTCTTACTTGATTTTCTGTATGTGGCGTAGGCATTTCTTGAATAGCCTTGACTTTGTCAGGGTCAACTTCAATACCTCCTTGACTGACGATGAAACCCAGGAGCTTTCCGGACCTCACCCCAAAGGTGCATTTGTTAGGATTCAGTCAAAGCTGAAACTTCCTTAGTCGTTGAAACAGCTTTAAGAGATATTCTATATGCTCTTCTTCTGTGTCAGACTTTGCTATCATATCATCCACGTAGACTTCGATCTCTTTGTGCATCATGTCATGAAAGAGAGTAGTCATCGCCCTTTGGTAAGTTGCGCCTGCATTCTTTAATCCAAATGGCATTACTTTGTAGCAAAAAGTGCCCCATGGCGTGATAAAAGATGTTTTCTCCATGTCTTCAGGAGCCATTCTGATCTGATTGTATCCAGAGAACCCGTCCATGAAGGAAAAGACGTTGAATTTTGCAGTGCTATCCACTAACATGTCAATATGCGGTAGTGGGAAATCGTATTTTGGACTAGCTTTGTTCAAGTCCCGGTAGTCAACACACATTCTGACCTTTCCATCTTTCTTGGAGACAGGCACTATGTTGGCTAGCCATTGAGGATATTCAGTAGTGACGAGGAAACCAGCGTTGAGCTGCTTTTGAACTTCCTTTTTGATTTTCTCAACCATTTCAGGATGAACTCTTCTCAGTAGTTTTTGCTTAACTGGCGGACATTCTGGTTTTAACGGAAAATGATGCTCCACGATGCTGGTATCTAACCCTGGCATGTCCTGGTAGGACCACGCGAAAACATCAACATATTCTTTGAGAAGATTGATCAGTTTGTTCTTGACGTTGCTGTCAAGCGAAGCTCCAATATTGACTTCTTTTTTATCATCTTCAGAACCCAAGTTGATTGCTTCTAGAGGTTCTTTATGAGGCTGAATGATCCTTTCCTCGTTCTTTAGTAATCGAGAAATCTCATCTGGGACCTCTTCTTCAACTTCTTCCTCGGCGACTTCACAGAGGATTTCAAAGTTGGGAGAGAGCATAGAGTTATTGCTTTCAATGGATTGGTCCATCTGTTTAATCTGCATATTTGATTTATGTCTGATTATTTAACTCCTTATCATCATTTTTTTTTTGAAAAAGTCAATGTGAAAGTGAATGCAGATTACCTTTTTTTGATTTTTTTTTATTGTTTTATTGTGTTTTTTAGGATTATCATTTCCAAGAAAGGGTAAAATGAAAAACAAACACAAAGTGTGGAATCAAAACAACGCATTTTATTTATGATTCACAATATGAACAGAGCCCTAAAATACAAACTCATTCGTCTTGGGCAAGACAAAGAGAAATTTATTTATAAGCTAAGCCCTATAAAACATCTCTTCACTTTGGGCGAAGTGAGAGTTCAAAACAAAAGCAAAGATAAACTACTTAGAACTAGGAGCATTAGTCCGAACTTCAACAGGTTTCCAATAGTGGCGAACTCCTTGGAAGTCGATGTACTCGGGTAATTTTCCGCTTGGTCTAATCCTCGAGTAGACTTTGGTTGTTGGTTTAGCATGCTTTGAAGACTCTGGACGACGACCCTTGCCCTTTGTGCTGCTAAAGCAATCTTCTTCGACTTGATTAACAGATCGGGAAGCAGAGGATACATCATATGTGCTTCCTGTTGACTTTTGTGTTGAATTCTGAGGATGCACTCTCCAATCTTCTGAGTGAAGAGACTCGTTGTCGGTGACACTTTCCAAATCGTATCCCGAATCATACTCTTGATCTTCAGTGATCATGTTGATATAGTGGTAGTCAGGATCTGGCTTAACATTTTCCACAAGTGTGTTGAAACAGAGATCTTCATTTGGAACTTCGATCTGCTGATGAGATCGGGAAGACGTATACTCCTCTTTTGGTTGACTATGATATTCAAAAGAATCACCCCATCCAGTAGGCTGGATATCTTCGATCCTGATTCTCGAGCTTTCTGGCACGGTATATTTCACCATGCAGTCGAATTTGCCACTTGGTTCTCCCAAGGTATCCCAAACTTCAGCGGGGATAGGCGGATTTTCATTTTGCGACAGGGCCATGCCATTGAATTGATTAGTTGGAGGATAATACGGTGCGTATGATTCTTCTTGGGACACATATTCAGGACTGTTTAAATAAGTGCTCCATTCTTCAGATCCAGGGAGATTATCTTCGTCATCTTTAGTAATAACGTTAACCTCTTGTGAAACAGGGTTTAGGAAACCCCCACTATGAAATACTTCCTTGATCGGGCGAAGTGCTTCATTCTTTTGCTTGTCTTCGGAAAATACAGGTGTAAACCCAAGTCCGGTTTTTGTCTCGTTTTTGACAGGTTTGATCATTTGTCCCCATCCTTCAGCATTGCCGTCTCTCACTATCCGTGCTGCTTCTTTGTACGAAGAGATAGATGATCTGTTTTTGCTGGTAGATTCATCTTCTAATGGATGTTCTGGGAGATGTGTCCCTTCAATGTCATTAGCCGTGATGAAAGAGAAACTGGACAAATGACTTACAAGCAAAGCTTGTTCACCGCTAATGGTCACCAACTTTCCATTCACTGTGAATTTTAACTTCTGATGGAGAGTAGAAGTTACTGCTCCTGCCTCATGGATCCATGGTCTTCCTAGTAGGCAACTGTAAGCAGCTAGTACGTCCATGACTTGGAATGTGATCTGGAAGGTATGCGGGCCAATGGTCATCGGGAGATCAACTTCCCCAATAACTGACTTCCGTGAGCCGTCAAAGGCTCTCACCACTATGTCGTTGAACTTCATTGGCGTCCCTTTGTAAGCCAAACGAGCTAAAGTCGTCTTCGGCATTACGTTTAAAGATGAACCCTGTCATACCCCAAAATTTGCCCTCCATCTACTCAAGAGATTTCATACATCCATACTCAAGGATTCCTCAAGGGTTGATCAGACAAACTCTCTCCTAGACAATCAACCCAAACTAGGGTTTGGTATCTCTCAAGTCAAGATGGATTTCCAACATCTCCAATGACCTTCATGCCTCCTCATATGCTTCAAAGATTCTCCATGTCAAATTTCAAGCCTCACAAGTCAAGTTTCCTGCAATTGCTCGATGGTGAAAATCGTGTATTGGACAAAAGTCAATGTGGTCAACATACAGTCAAAACTTCCGATTTTTGGTCAACATCCTCATTTTGAAGTAACATTCATCATTTGATCAAGGGTTGATCATGATTCATCAAGAAAACTCAAGATTTGCCCAAAAGTCAAACTTTCTAAATTAGGTTTCTAGATGAAAAGTCAATCGAACTTTGACCGATCATAACTTTCTCATACTTTCTCGTAAATTTTTCCACCACCTCTTGTTTTGAAGGAAATTCAATTTCTACAACTTCATGTCTCACAAGAATGTCCAAAAATGCTTCATTTGGGAGGTATAGCTCAAAACATTACAGTCATTTTCAAAGTCAACAAAAGTCAACTTTTGTTTTGAAGATATTTTGAGCATGGTAACTCCAATTGAGATGAGACCAAAGACATTGGTTAGAGGACTCTTAGAGCTTTCCAAAAAGTCCAAGAACACTCAAAAATGTGGAAAATTGAGCAAGTTGCACCATTCACAAGTTGGGCAATTTTGGAAGAATGCACAAAGAGAGATACTTCTAAAATCAAAACTTTGCAAATGGGCCTACTTTTTCTTCATCCAAACTTGTTCCTCATACAATTTGGAACATCAAAGCCCAAAGTTTCGAATTTTTATTTTATTTTTCTATTTAATTTGGAATTTATTCATTTAAATACAAATTAAATTCAAAAATAAAGTATAAAATCAAAAATTAATTGCAAATTGATTTTTCTCTTCCTTGGCATCCAAGTAACTCAACAAAGCCAGCAAATTTCGAAAATTGGATTGATATGGCAAGATTGGATTGAAAATTAATCAAATTTGAAGATTTGATTTTGTACAAAATCAAATTTGATTTGCATTGATTGATGATGATTTCTTCCTCAAATCACTCCAATTCCATCCAATATAAATACACAATGCATAGCACATGATTAAGGATGTAAGAATTGCTCCAACCCTAGTTTCAAACTCAAAAATTCGTGACCTTCAAGCAATGGCGTCATTGATTCAGCTTGTTTCAAGTGGTTTTGAGCATCCAAATATATTCCTTGCCATCCACCGAATCGATCCGCACCTTTACTTCATTCAAAACCATCCAATTGCCAAACCGAAATTGGTTTGTTCTTGAAATTTCAAAATTCAATTCTATCATTCATGCATTATTAACTTGATTTGTGTTTGTTTTGTGATTAGTGATGAGTTTGCAAGCTCGGTGCTTTAATCGAATTTCCATGGTCGGAACACGATTGCCATTATTAGGGTTTCGTGTCGTTTAGGTTTCACTAAATAGGAAAAATTGACCTCGAGACTAGTACCATTGCATTCGAATGATGTTTCCAATCGAACCATGGCTTTAGAATGTATTTATATTATGTGTGTTGCATTTTGATATTAGCTAGGGACGTAGCGTCGAAGAACCGACGCTAGCTTCAGAAATTCAAAATGAAGAAGACGATGAATTGGCGCGAGCGGGAGGAAACAGACGAGCGACGCGTGTTATTTTCAAACCATCCCGTTTCCAAACAGTGGCGTGCGTTGGCTCAGTTGGTCAGCGTGTGGTTTTTCAAGGTTTGAAAGGGATGTCCCCAGTTCGATTCCTGGTTCAGACAATCCCTTTTTACACTTTTCCAAAACTCTATTTTCATATTTTTCTTTAATTTCTAATATTTTCATTATATTTTAATTCTTTTCATGATTTTTATTCTGCGTTTAAAAAATTACCAAAAAATATTTTCTTTTTGCATTCCATATTTTAAAAACCTTTATTTAATTTAATAAATTAAAAAATACCTTTTTGCATGCATATTTATTTTTATTTTGATTTTAGCATTTAAATCACCATAAATTGGTTTTTAATTATTAAAATACATCTAAAAATTCCAAAAAAATTATTATAGCTTATTTATCTTATTTCCAGCATGCATAAATTTTCTCATATTAAAAATTGCATTTTTTCTAACATTTTCTCTCTTATTTCAATTTCATCACATTTCCCGATTTTCTTATGCTGTCACAGGTTGCTCCGATTCGGACGTTTTTTATTTTATTATTCTATTTTTTCCAATAATGTAACTGCTCATGGGTTGTAATAGTTAATTAGGCTTTTACTTTCCGCACTCCTAATTATGTATCTGCCCCAAAGCCATGTAATAGCGTAGGATTTACCTTTCCGCATTTTACATTCCGCATTTTACTTTCCGCACCCTTATCAATTGCTAGTAATTAGACGTGTATGGCAAGATAATAATTGGACATAGCTCACACTAATTTCAAGATAAAATATCTGAATTCAACACACTTCTATCACACACGCACCCCTTAGGGTAATTCTCTCGATGCCTTCGATTTCAAAAATGGTCATGTCCTCGAACGTAGAGGTATTCTAGCACCGCTGCCTTCCAAACAAATCATCATAGTCCCTTCGATACAAAGATCATAGACCCACGATGTCGCCTCCGAATACATGATCTTGACCTCGATTGTCGCCACGAAAAATGATGATAGTCCCTTCGAATGTGCTAGGATACTTCCTACAAGTTGCCTTCTATGACCATCCGATGTCCCTTCGAATGTCCCGCTTACATCCAACGAATGGAGCTACCTACTAACTAATGGTATGGCTAGCGCTATTCTAAAGGAATGTAGAAGTACAACAAAAACGACCAATTCTGAGTGGGTAAATAAGTCTTTTAGTTGCTCGCTCTATCGAATGCTTTTCACACCACACACTCTTTTTCAAAGTTCAATTTATTTTCAAAACGAAACATTTCCGAACACTTTGTATACACTCCTACATGAGTCATTACAAAGTCAAAGCAAAATGCCTTTTCAAAAAATTTTTGTCAAACACACAGAAAGCAATTTTAAAAAAGTTATCTAAGAGCAACTAAGAGCCCAGAATAAATCATGGATGGAAAGGGTGCTAATACCTTCCTTTTCATAACCATTCTCCGAACTCGTAATCTAACGAAGGTCTTTTTCGTTACTTTTACCTTCCCTTAATTGATAAAAATAAAAGTCGGTGGCGACTCTTGCTATCCGCACATTTGGATACAAAATCCTACAAAGTCGGTTCATATGACAGAATCGGTGACTCATTGGGAAACACCCAAAGAGAGAATTACCTTAGGGATTTCTAGATAACTTTTATTGCTTTTTGTTTGACTTGTATGCTTTATCTTTAAGGGTTGCTTGGGTATTATATTGTTGGGGATCCTACACCCGATCCGCCTTTTAGGTAAGTAGCATTAGATCATCGCGACCGCTAGACGATAACTACACGGTCAACATGATGGCTACGTTAGCGTGACACTTTGGTTGCCCGATACTCTTCATTCCCAAGTTGAAGAAAGTATTTGGCTCGCGTGGTGTCATCAAGCGCTAACTAAACTTTTAGAACCTTAATTGACCCATCTTGGCCATTAGAAGGTAGTGAGATGGCCGGCTTTGTGTAGACCGAGGTTGGTTGATACTCGATGCTACGCCATTGAGATTAGACTTTGGGACATTTTCGATCGACCACTTGGCCGTCGATTGAAATAAGCGCCTACGAGAAAGATCCGTGATATGAGATTCCTAGAACCCTACTATTATAGGACAGATGAACCAACTCAAACTTTTGGTGGGTAATCACCTATACCTCATGCAAGCCTTAACCCTAGGCTCATTGTGTGAATTATTTGTGTGCTAAACATGACATCATGACATCATTCGCATTGCATATCATTTCTAACTATTTCAAGGACCTAGGATTTATCTTTGCCTGCTTTGTAGGAGGATTATGGCTTCTAGAAAGACTATCCGAATCAACTTCATGGGTATCCCTTCTCACTCAAAGAATTGGTTTCGAAATTCCCGACCATGCTTTCATCAAAAGACATGGTTATCTCTTGATGTGGTTATCTCCGGTTTTGAAGAAGATATGATGCATGTCCTATTCCAGTTCTTTGATCCAAACACCATTGCTTTACATTTCCGATTATCGCTTGGTTCCTACCTTGAAGAGTTCTCTAAGCTACTTGGGATACCTATTCTCGACCAAATGCCATTCACCGGTTTAGAAAAGGTTCCTAAGTTCAAGACATCGCATCCGCCTTACATCTTAGCGCCGACATTGAAGCCAATTGGGAAACTAGAAGTGGAGTTAAGGGTTTACTTTCCAAGTTCTTAATCAAGAAAGCCCGAGAATTCCTCAAAGTTATGAGTTTCCATGCATTTGAGAACATTGTGGCCTTGCTAATTTATGGTTTGGTTCTATTCCTAACTCGGATCAATTCATAGATGTCAATGCTATCAAATTGTTTCACCCGCAATCCACCTACCTTACTTGGAGACATCCTACATTCTCCACACTGCATTACTAAGCGACAAGGAACTCTCATGTGTTGTGTACCGCTACTTTCAAGGTGGTTTATTTCGCACCTTCCTCCATCGCTTTGAAGAATGAACAAAGGTTGAGATGGTCTCAAAGATTGATGTCACTCTCTCATTCCGACATCCGTTGGAATCTTTTCTCTCAAAAGGACTTCACATTCATTGAGCTGTGGAGAATTTCTAATGTACCACTACTTGGTATAAGGGAGGTATTACTTAAAACCCTTCTCTAGCTCTACGTCACTTGGTTTTGCTCAAAAGATGGTCCACATGATATGCTTCTCCAAGATGTTGTGTTCGACACAATCACGATCTCCGCATCACCGATTTAAGGTTTATACATTGGGGCATGGTAAAGAAGATCGATACCAAGACTTTGGGGCACCAACTCCATTCCTTGGGAACCTTACCTCAAATGGGTGCGAGCTCGAGCTCAAAACCTCATGATGCCATTCACTGCTTTACCAAGAATTATGGAACCTGCTATAGGTGACGTACCTAGGTGTTCTCCATCCCGACATGCCTATCGATTTTGAAGACTGAGAGATCCCGATTCATCTTAAAGAAGAAAGGGATACCTTTGAAGCTCAGTGTTATGCAAGTGAGAAGAAAGTTCTAGAGTTGACCAAGCTACTTCACGAGGAGCGAAACATCAACGCTTACATCGGCACCAAGAGGAAGCGCCCATGGGAGACTTAGAGCTTTAGGATGTTTATGTTTTCTTTTATTTGTTTTGAACTATCTCTTGTACTTAAAAAGAAAAAGAGGAATAATAATGAGAAGTACTAATAAATGTTTGTTCATTGCTTGTTTAACAAATTTAAATCTCTTAGGTCCTTGAAAACATTGCATTGCATCTACATAAACATCGCATATCATAGCATAACATTGCATCACAGGTACATTGGAGATTGGTTTTCTCATTTGCTCGCTATTTATTTTAGCAGAAATGGCTCTTGAACAGATCACAAAGATCTCCAAGCTCGTAATGCCGGCCAAAGCAGATGTTTACCAGCTTGGTCCAAGGCCAAGAAGATTTGAAGAAGCTCATCAACAAGAAGAAGAAGGTTGTTGGTCTCCTCAACATGGGTAGACGCTACAAAGGGGGTCCAAAAGTGGTCAGCCGTATTGAGCTCTCTGAAGGAAGTGTCCATACCGAGGGGAGTACCAAGGGTGATGAAGGTGAACAGCGTGAGCCAAAGAAAGGAGGAGAGGATCACTCTGATTATAGCCAACACTCTGATGAAGATGACAAGTACAAACAACTTGAAGACCGTCTGAATGCTGTGGAAAACCTCAAGATGTCCGGCTGAACTTTGATGATCCGAGTCTTGTTCTCGTGTTGTGATTCCTCCCAAATTCAAAGTTCCTTTTGCCAAGTATGATGGCATGTCTTGCCCTAAGTCGCATTTGAAGTCCTATGTCCGTAAGATCAATCCCCACACCGATGATGTAAAGTTGTGGGTGCACTATTTTCAAGAGAGTTTGTCCGAACTCATTGGAATGGTACTATCACTAGAGAATGACCGTATCCGTACTTGGAGTGACTTAGTGATGCTTTCTGCATAATATGAGTACAATGAATTGACACCCACTGCATGCAACTACAAAGCATGTCTATGGGTCGTGACGAGAAGTTCAAGGAGTATGCTCGTGGAGAGATCTAGCAGTGAGTTCAACCACCCTTGTCCAATAGGGAGTTGGTTGATATGTTCATGGGAACACCGACAGCCCATTCTTCAATCATCCGATTGAAATTCTTCATCCGGATTCACCGAAATGATATTGACAAAGCGAGCGATCAAGCCGGTATCAAGAGTGGGAAGATCCACGAGATCTTCAAATGCCGCAAAGAGATCCTTTGGTGCTAAGAAAGAAGCTAATGTGTATGGTCGAAAAGCCGAGCCAAGACCGACCGTGCTCAACTGAGGCGCCAGATCTCCAATCCTACATCAAGACAACCTCGGAGACACAGAGCTGTAACGCCACGAAGACAGTTTACGAAGATCAACATGCCATTGTCGCAAGCCTTGCAACACATGTTGAAAGCAGAGCTGATAACCTTGAGGGATCCTCCTCAGAATGTCAACACTTCCTCTCCGAAATACAATCCTAATGCTAAGTGTGCTTACCATTCCAACAGCCCAGGGCACGATACTGACAATTGTTGGGCTCTGAAGAACAAGATTCAAGATATGATCAAGTTAAGCAGATTGAGTTTGACCTCTGAGACCAATGTGATCAACGCCCTATGCCTAACCATGACAAGAGTTCCAATGTCAGGTGACGATACTTATGTCTTCAACATAGATGACTTGACCATTCCTCCGATGATTAAGAAGAATTTGTTGCAAGCGTGTCAATCCAGGATGCCCGAGAATTGTCGCTGGTGCCCCTCTCGCACCGATGGTTGTGCTTGGTCGAGAAGACGGTTCAAGGTATGATGGATAACCGTGAGATACTATTTCGAAACCACCGTGCGTAAGTGTGTGAAGAAATGTCTAAGTTGAAGATTGACAATACGAACGAAACTGTACTCATCCGTGTGGGATACCTTGGGACAGCCAAGTGGAAAGTATGATTACATGGTGAAGTACATCGTCCCGATAGTTACAAGATTCCTATGGAAGATGTTAAGGCGACCGGATGGGGTGACGATTTCCGTAAGACTATGTTGATGTTAACACTATAAGGATTTCCTCTCGATCCCGTGCCTAGAGTGGCACCTCTCATTATCACTTCTCCAAGGCCGCCCATATTCCTCCGACAAAGCTATCCTTGGAACTATGGAGTCGATGTTTACTATCATGGCCAAGCAAGATCCTCCGACTATTGAAGATCTTAATGTCAAGTTTCTATTCTCGACATTGACAACATCACCGATCCAAGGGTGATCCGAACCGAAGGGTATTCTCCGAAATCTCCTCCAAAGACATCGCGACTCCAACTGCATTCCAACTACTCAATCAATATCCCCTAGAGGGAAAGAACCAAGGACTCATCCCCGCACCGTAGTACCAAAGGAAGTTGTCAAGACACTCCAAACAAGAAATGGAGGAAATTCAAGATCATCAAGAAGAGTGATTACAATGTTGTGGAATGCTAGGACAGACTCGTCAAGATTTCCATGCTCGCTTTGCTCTTGTGCCCGAGGCTCATGCTAATGCCTTGGTGAGGTTTCAAGAATGCTCACGTGCCACAAGACACTACCAGGACCAGCTCAAGTTTGTATTGCTAGCCTGGCCGCCAACAACGGCCTAGGCTTCTCGATGTCGATTTGAACTCCTTCCGAAGGAAACACAACAAGGCCTTGCACATCTCTGTTGAATGCAAGGCTACCTATCTCATGTTTTGTTGATACCGCTCGCCTCAATATCTTACCAAGATCGCTTTTGATCGGCTTGATGTCAAGGGTTGGTTCGAGACCCAGGACATTATCGTGAGAGCTTTTGATGGTTCTAAACGAACGGTACTGGAGAGCTCATCACACAAAGTCGGTTCCCACTTTTGATTCCACTTTCTTTGTCATGGACATCCGTCCACTTATTCTTGCCTACTTGGACGCCCTTGGATACATGGGCAGCATCATACTCTACTTTGCATCGAAATCAAGTACCCGGTGAAAGGGAAGGTTGTCACAGTATGTGGTGAAGAAGAATATATGGTCAGTCATCTACAGTCATTCCGCTATCTCGAGATGGAGGGTGAATTCTTCGAGACTCCCTGTCAAGCTTTTGAAACAATACCCAGAGTCATGCCTGTTGACTCCCCCGTCACCCCTGAAGATGCTAAAGTTCCGCCGAGGATGGCCTCATTAAAAGATGCTCAAGCTACTGTTGAACAAGGAGGTAGTGCTATTTGGGGACAGCTCCCTAATCTTCCTTTCAAATTTGACAAGACTGGTTTAGGCTTCACCATCAAGGGTCAGAAGATGATACGCCGCGAACGTGCCGGCCAACTTCCTTTCCGCATCAGTCAGAGTGGAATCCATGCTATAAAAGACGACGACTATGGCTTCGACATCAGCAAGTGGATCTTCCCAACTCCAGATCATGGGCTCAGCAATTGGAAGACTGATGACGTCGTACCAATCTCCTTTAGCCAGGAGTAATTGCTTTTGTTTTGTTTTGCTTTTCGTATTTCTTTATGTTTCGAACAACAAACTTTGAAAGCTCGGTGCCTTGCCCGGGCGCCATGGCTCGCTTATGTAGGGTTTTATCTGTCGTTTGCGTATTTTCATTCAATAAATTCGTTGGACTTTTGCATTCAATTGTTTGTTTTCTTTTACTTTATCACCCCTTCAAAAGCTATGTGTTCTTACACACACCCACGTGATACCAGAATCACTCCGAATCTCGTTAATAACAAATATGCTAGTGCTAAATATGACTTCGATAATCCGATCTACCAAGCCAAGACGAAAGTGAGGAAGATTGTGAAGTGCCGGAGAACTTGCCGATCGCTACAAAGAAGAAGAGCGAGTTATACAACCACACGAAGAGCAGTTGAGGTTGTGAATTGGGTACCGACAAAGATAGAAAAGAGATCAAGATAGGAGCAGGTCTTGAGAATGTTAAAGAGCGATTGGTTCAGATGCTACGAGATTATGTTGAGGTTTTTGCTTGGTCATACGAAGACATGCTGTGGTTGGACATTGATATCGTGGTACACCGATTGCCGACAAAAGAAGGTTTTCCCAAGGAAATGTAGGTTGTCAGATGCGTCCCGAGATGTCGAGAAAATCAAAGCCGGGTTATGAAGCGCTCAATGCTGGTTTCTTAGTCACCTCTTATCCCTGGGTTGCAAATGGTACCCGTATCTAAGAAGGATGGCAAGGTACGAATGTGTGTGGATTACGAGATCCGAACAAAGCGAGCCCGAAAGACGATTTCCCACTTCCTCATATTGATGTTCGTTGACAATACCGCCAAAGATAAGGTTTTCCTTCATGGATGGTTTCTCCTACGATCGATCAAAATGGCCTCAAGACATGGAGAAGACTACTTTTGTTACAGTGGGGCACCGCTACAAGGTTATGCCGCTCGATTGAAGAACGCAGGCGCCACCTATCAGCGTGCTATGGTTACATTATTTCATGACATGATTCATCACGAGATAGAGGTCTACGTCGACGATATGATAGCTCGATCACAGACTGAAGAAGAACATCTTGATCATTTGCAGAAACTATTTGATAGATTGAAGAAGTACAGGTTGAGACTGAATCCCAACAAGTGCACCTTTGGAGTCAGATCCGGTAAACTCCTAGGGTTTGTCGTCAGTAATAAAGGTATTGAGGTTGACCCTGCCAAGGTTAGAGCCATTCAAGAGATGCCAGCGCCCCGCACAGAGAAGGAAGTCAGAGGTTTCTTGGGTCGATTGAACTACATTGCCAGATTCATTGCACACCTAACTACTTGTGAGCCAATCTTCAAGTTACTAAAGAAAGATCAAGTAGTGGAATGGAACGACGATTGCCAGATCGCTTTTGACGAAATCAAGGAGTACCTACGTAATCCTCCTATCCCGATGTCACCACCAAGGAAGACCTCTTATCATGTACTTAACATTGCTAGAGAACTCAATGGGGTGTGTTGGGGCAACATGACGAGTCCGTCGAAAAGAGCATGCAATATACTACCTTAGCAAAAGTTTACCGATCGTGAAACAAGATACTGCACTTGAGAAAACTTGCAACGCTTTGGCTTGGGCTGTCACGACTAAGACAAGATATGTTGACTCACACTACCTTATTGATTTCAAGATGGATCCGATAAAATACATCTTTGAGAAACTCTCCGAAGAATAGCAAGATGGCAAATGATCTTGACCGAATATGACATCCAAGACACTTCTCGTAAAGCGATCAAAGGAAGTGTAGTAGCCGATCATTTGGCTCATCGTCAGATGACTATCACCTATGCAGTTCAATTTCCGACGAAGATGTTTTACTAGTTACAGATTGGAAGAACCAGCCCGCACGAAGGACCCGAACAAGGATCCCGATGGACTATGGTCTTTGATGGAGCCTCAAACGCACTTGGCAATGGCATTGGCGCCATCATTACATCCCCTACAGGCGGACATACTCCTTTCACCGCCAGATTATGTTTCAGTTGCACTAACAACATGGCCGAGTACGAAGCGTGCATCATGGGTCTTAAAGCTGCTATTGACTTAAGAATCAAGTTCTTACAAGTGTATGGAGACTCAGCTTTAGTGATCAGCCAGATTAAGGGCGAGTGGGATACGAAGCATCCGAATCTCATTCCATATCGAGAGCATGTTCTGAGTTTGATTCCTTACTTTGAAGAGATTACTTTTGATCACATTCCACGAGAAGAGAATCAGTTGGCAGACGCATTGGCTACTATGTCGTCTATGTTCAAGGTTAGATGGGACAACGAGGCTCCCCAGATCATCATTGAGAGGTTCGACGAACCAGCGTATTGTTGTGAGCTTGACGCAGGAGAGAAACCTTGGTACTATGACGTAAAGAGGTATCTTGAGACTCAAGAATATCCCGCAGGGGCATCTGTTAATGATAAGAAGTTCATGAGAAGGTTTGCTCCCAAATTCTTTCTCAGCAACGACATCTTATACAAGCGCAACCACGACTTGTGCTTACTCCGTTGTGTAGACCAGAAAACGGCAATGCGTATCATGGAAGAGTTACACGAAGGCGAATTTGGTACCCACTCCAGTGGACACACTATGGCTAAGAAGATTTTGAGAACAGGTTACTATTGGTCCACCATGGAAGTCGATTGTCACCGCACGCCGATCTTGTCACAAATGCCGATTTATGCCGACAAAGTGCACGTACCTCCAAGACCTAATGTTCTAACTTCTCCTTGGCCTTTTGCAATGTGGGCATTGACATGATTGGAGAGATTAAGCCCACGCCTTCCAATGGACATCGTTTCATCCTTGTGGCAATTGACTATTTCACCAAGTGGGTAGAAGCAGCCTCGTATGCATCTGTTACCAAGAATGTAGTGGCTCGATTCATCAAGCATAATCTTATCTGTCGGTATGGCACTCCTGAAAGGATTATCACAGATAACGGTTCCAATCTCAACAACAAGATGATCACCGAACTCGCACGCAGCTCAAGATCAAGCATCACAACTCTTCTCCATATCGGCCTAAGATGAATGGCGCAGTGGAAGCCGCCAATAAGAACATTAAGAAGATTATACAGAAGATGACAGTGACTTACAAGGATTGGCATGAGATGTTACCATTTGCTCTTCATGGTTATCGCACTACAGACGAACGTCCACTGGGCAACCCCTTCTCTCAGATATGGTATGGAAGCCGCCTTACCCATCGAGGTTCGGATACCCTCAACCGTAGTCCTCCAGAGGCGAGTTAGGCGAAGACGATTGGGTCCGCACTCGGCTTGACCGATTAATTTGATTGATGAGAAACGACTCGCATCCATCCGCCATGGACAGATTTATCGAAACGAATGATCGAGCATTTAACAAGAAGGTCAAGCACCGGTCTACCAAGTCGGTGATCTAGTAGTCAAGCGCATCATTCTTCCACAAGGTGATCTGTGGGCAAATGGACTCCCACCCACGAGGGACCATTTGTAGTCAAGACAGATTTTCCGCGGAGCTATGATACTTAGCACCATGGATGGTGAAGACTTCCCACACCTCGTGAACGCACATAGTCAAAAATACTACGATAAAAGAGACCCGCTAGGTCGACGGGCCTAGGCAAAAATAAGGCATCCCGGCGAACCAAAAGGTTCGCAAAAGTTAAGGATATATACAAAGCATGTACACCCGCAAGTCGAAAACCCGAAAAGGCGGCTTGGGCAAAAAGGGTATCCCTAGACCGAAACCCGAAAGGGCGGTCTAGGCAAAAGTTAGGATTTAAGCGCACGACTATGTCTCTTCCAGATCATCCGCCTGCACTACTATCAAGATTCAAGATTCAAATGGCGAAGATCGCCTACTCACTTTCTACCGACGGCAAGGAGATGAGATAGTTGAAATATATGAGTACTAGCATAGTTGGGACTTAACGAGATTGTTTCCGCATAGCTTTTTACCTTTCTTGTGTACAAACTACTTGGCCATACGCCACCTGTCAAATAAATTCTTTTCTTTCAATTTTTGTTGTTATTTGCAATAAGTCCAACGCTTGCTTCGAATGACTATACGCATTTGACAATAAGAATCTGATCACAAACATACGAAAAGTGAATATGCAAAAGTACTTACTACAGGTTCCAGGAATTTGGATGACGACGAAAGTCAACAAATAGTTCCCCACAGAGCATAAAGGTGTCACTCACAACACACCGTCCCCATCGGAGTATATAAGCAGTGATTCCACTCAACCGAGCAATGTTACATCAGTCTCCCAGCAGTAGCACCTCATCCCCAGTCAAGGTATTCATCCCCAGCAGACGTGTCTCAATCCTCCCCCTTCTCCCCGGCAGCAGTATCCAGACTCGAAACTTGGTCAGATAGTGCATCGGAGGAAACATACACCTTTTATTCCCCAGCCAGAGATTACAACGGACTCCAGACTCTTCTAGCCCGGTCCCTCGACAACCATCAAATGCTCTCCAGCAAGATCGACACTCGGAATCCCCAGTAGAGCGCCTCCTAAATTTCCTCAACAGGTTCTGTATACAAGGTCCCCAACGGATCGCCTTCCAGATTCTCCTCAGCAGTGTCTATATATGAGATCTCCAACAACGAGCTTCTCAAATCTCTACCTTCCTCAACAGTATCTAGGCCCGAGACTTGGTCAGATAGTGCATCGGAGGAATCCAAGATATCTTTCTTCTCTTTCAAAAAAAAAAAAAAGCGGGGTTCTCTCCTACTCAATTCCCCAGGCAGAAGTTAGAAGTCTTCAAACAGAATAGCCGCATCTTCTTCAAGATGGATATGTTTTGAAATATCACGACATTCATCATTCATACATTTCTCATAAAGTCATAATTCATGCATATGTCATTCATATACACTGTCATGCATCATACTTTGCATAAAACTAACAAATATTCTATCGAAGATTTTCTTGTTTTCTCCAAAACAGTAATACTACTTCGACGCAAACAGTCCAGATTAAGCCCCGAGCCGACGGGAAAACTATCTGAAAGACCGCCTTCGCGAACAGGTCCAGGATTAAGCCCCGAGCCGACGGGAAAACTATCTGAAAGACCGCCTCCGACGACTGGTCCAGGATTAAGCCCCGAACCGACGGGAAAACTATCCGAAAGACCACCTCTGGTTATCCTCCGATAACAGGCAATGGATCAACACCCGATGCACAACAGGGAAGCTATCCACATTCTGGCCAACTACAATCTCTCCCGGAGTAATCGGCGCGAAGATTTATTCTGATTATCAACAGCAACTACAGAGTCTAGCGTACGACTCAGTTGCCTTGGATGGCATCTTAAGCCCATCTCCGACTATTTGTCAACATCTCTTCACTTTCAGAATGCTGCATATATGGTTAAAAATCAATACAAACCAATAACCTCATTCAAGGTGAACACGAAGTCTAACGTACGACTCCCTTCGGATGGCATCTTAAGCCCATCTCCTCTCCATTCCAGGAACATCTACAGAGTCTAACGTACGACTCACCCTCCAGCATCGACCTTTCTAGATGGCATCTTAAGCCCATCTCTGTCAGCTCTCCTATTAACAACCTCGAGTCTAGCGACGACTGTTCCCCAAATAAGTCTCCAACTTCTCCAAATGGCATCTGTAAGCCCATTCCCGCATCATCCACCAACGAGTGCAAATTTCGTATTTTGTTCAATCATCTTCTACCTGTGTCACGAAGACAAGCATGTCAATCTAACCCTTCCAGTACAAGAAGATTGAACAGGGGCAGCTGTCATACCCCAAAATTTGCCCTCCATCTACTCAAGAGATTTCATACATCCATACTCAAGGATTCCTCAAGGGTTGATCAGACAAACTCTCTCCTAGACAATCAACCCAAACTAGGGTTTGGTATCTCTCAAGTCAAGATGGATTTCCAACATCTCCAATGACCTTCATGCCTCCTCATATGCTTCAAAGATTCTCCATGTCAAATTTCAAGCCTCACAAGTCAAGTTTCCTCAGGCAATTGCTCAGATGGTTGAAAATCGTGTATTGGACAAAAGTCAATGTGGTCAACATACAGTCAAAACTTCTGATTTTTGGTCAACATCCTCATTTTGAAGTAACATTCATCATTTGATCAAGGGTTGATCATGATTCATCAAGAAAACTCAAGATTTGCCCAAAAGTCAAACTTTCTAAATTAGGGTTTCTAGATGAAAAGTCAATCAACTTTGACTGATCATAACTTTCTCATACTTTCTCGAAATTTTCCACCACCTCTTGTTTTGAAGGAAATTCAATCTCTACAACTTCATGTCTCACAAGAATGTCCAAAAATGCTTCATTTGGGAGGTATAGCTCAAAACATTACAGTCATTTTCAAAGTCAACAAAAGTCAACTTTTGTTTTGAAGATATTTTGAGCATGGTAACTCCAATTGAGATGAGACCAAAGACATTGGTTAGAGGACTCTTAGAGCTTTCCAAAAAGTCCAAGAACACTCAAAAATGTGGAAAATTGAGCAAGTTGCACCATTCACAAGTTGGGCAATTTTGGAAGAATGCACAAAGAGAGATACTTCTAAAAATCAAAAAAACTTTGCAAATGGGCCTACTTTTTCTTCATCCAAACTTGTTCCTCATACAATTTGGAACATCAAAGCCCAAAGTTTCGAATTTTTATTTTATTTTTCTATTTAATTTGGAATTTATTCATTTAAATACAAATTAAATTCAAAAATAAAGTATAAAATCAAAAATTAATTGCAAATTGATTTTCTCTCTTCCTGGCATCCAAGTAACTCAACAAAGCCAGCAAATTTCGAAAATTGGATTGATATGGCAAGATTGGATTGAAAATTAATCAAATTTGAAGATTTGATTTTGTACAAAATCAAATTTGATTTGCATTGATTGATGATGATTTCTTCCTCAAATCAGCTCCAATTCCATCCAATATAAATACACAATGCATAGCACATGATTAAGGACAAAAGAATTGCTCCAGAACCCTAGTTTCAAACTCAAAAAATTCGTGACCTTCAAGCAACGGCAATATTGATTCATTTTGTTTCAAGTGGTTTTGAGCATCCAAATACATTCCTTGCCATCCACTGAATCGATCCAGACCTTTACTTCATTCAAAACCATCCAGAATTGCCATATCCGAAATTGGTTTGTTCTTGAAATTTCAAAATTCGAATTCTATCATTCATGCATTATTAACTTGATTTGTGTTTGTTTTTGTGATTAGTGATGAGTTTGCAAGCTTTCTGGGTGCTTTAATCGAATTTCCATGGTCGGGAACACGTATTGCCATTATTAGGGTTTCCTGTGCTTTAGGGTTTCATTTAAATAGGAAAAATTGGACCTCGAGACTAGTACCATTGCATTGAATGATGTTTCCAATCGAACCATGGCTTTAGAATGTATTTATATTATGTGTTGCATTTTGATATTAGCTGTGGACGTGTCGAAGAACGACGCTAGCTTCAAATTCAAAATGAAGAAGACGATGAATTTGGAGGAAACAGACGAGCGACGTGTTATTTTCAAACCATCCTGCTTCCAAACAAAGGGCGCGTGCTGGCTCGGTTGGTGTGGTTTTCAAGGTTTGAAAGGGATGTCCCCAGTTCGATTCCTGGTTCAGACAATCCCTTTTTACACTTTTCCAAAACTCTATTTTCATATTTTTCTTTAATTTCTAATATTTTCATTATATTTTAATTCTTTTCATGATTTTTATTCTGCGTTTAAAAAATTACCAAAAAATATTTTCTTTTTGCATTCATATTTTAAAAACCTTTATTTAATTTAATAAATTAAAAAATACCTTTTTGCATGCATATTTATTTTTATTTTGATTTTAGCATTTAAATCACCATAAATTGGTTTTTAATTATTAAAATACATCTAAAAATTCCAAAAAAATTATTATAGCTTATTTATCTTATTTCCAGCATGCATAAATTTTCTCATATTAAAAATTGCATTTTTTCTAACATTTTCTCTTATTTCAATTTCATCACATTTCCCGATTTTCTTATGCTGTCACAGGTTGCTCCGATTCGGACGTTTTTTATTTTATTATTCTATTTTTTCCAATAATGTAACTGCTCATGGGTTGTAATAGTTAATTAGGCTTTTACTTTCCGCACTCCTAATTATGTATCTGCCCCAAAGCCATGTAATAGCGTAGGATTTACCTTTCCGCATTTTACATTCCGCATTTTACTTTCCGCACCCTTATCAATTGCTAGTAATTAGACGTGTATGGCAAGATAATAATTGGACATAGCTCACACTAATTTCAAGATAAAATATCTGAATTCAACACACTTCTATCACACACGCACCCCTTAGGGTAATTCTCTCTCGATGCCTTTCGATTTCAAACAATGGTCATGTCCCTCGAACGTAGAGGTATTCTAGCACCGTTGCCTTCCAAACAAATCATCATAGTCCCTTCGATACAAAGATCATAGACCCACGATGTCGCCTCCGAATACATGATCTTGACCCTCGATTGTCGCCTACGAAAAAATGATGATAGTCCCTTCGAATGTGCTAGGATACTTCCTACAAGTTGCCTTCTATGACCATCCGATGTCCCTTCGAATGTCCCGCTTACATCCAACGAATGGAGCTACCTACTAACTAATGGTATGGCTAGCGCTATTCTAAAGGAATGTAGAAGTACAACAAAAACGACCAATTCTGAGTGGGTAAATAAGTCTTTTAGTTGCTCGCTCTATCGAATGCTTTTCACACCACACACTCTTTTTCAAAGTTCAATTTATTTTCAAAACGAAACATTTCCGAACACTTTGTATACACTCCTACATGAGTCATTACAAAGTCAAAGCAAAATGCCTTTTCAAAAAATTTTTGTCAAACACACAGAAAGCAATTTTAAAAAAGTTATCTAAGAGCAACTAAGAGCCCGTAGAATAAACTGCGGATGGAAAGGGGTGCTAATACCTTCCCTTTTCATAACCATTCTCCCGAACTCAGAATCTAACGAAGGTCTTTTTCTGTTACTTTTACCTTCCCTTAATTGGATAAAAATAAAAGTCGGTGGCGACTCTTGCTATCCGCACATTTGGATACAAAAATCCTACAAAGTCAGTTCACCGTATTACAAACCCGTATCCACCAACACATTGGACAGGGAATCTGACTGGCAAATCATCGAGATGTGCAAGGCCAAGTTGTGATATTTCCCTTCTTCTGGAAGTTCTTCGTCACTGAAACTGAGATTATTACACGCTGTTATGTTGGCGACAATGCCTCCAAATTGGTCTGTAGTTACATCATGGTCTACATAGGCTTGGTCTAGCACCCTCATTAAAGCTTCTCGGTGAGCTTCGGAGTTGAGGAGTAGAGATAGTATTGAAATCTTGGAGGGAGTCTGCATTAGCTGATCTACGACTCGGTATTCACTTTTCTTGATTAGTTTCAGTATCTCATCAAAATCAGTGTTGACGTTGGCTCTATCAGGAGGACCAACATTTGTGTTTGGGTTAACAATAGGAACCGTTGCGGGATTCTCGGAAGATATGTTAACTGGATTTTTTTTGACAACAGGAACTGCAGGTGGTCTTGGTGGTAACGGGGCGTGTACTCATCCACTTCGTGTCACTCGTTCAATTTCTGTTATATTGGCATTAGCTAGAAGAATTGGCATGGGTTTCTCCTTCCCATCCTCTATTAGAGTTGCATTGTATTGGTAAGGAATTGCTTTGGTAGAACTGTATGGAACAGGACCGGGTAAGCAAATCACCAAAGGAGATGCTGGGATATTTGAACCATTGTACTCTATCTCCACATGCTTGGGTACATTGAAACAAGGGATGATAATGTTTACTTCGGGATTCTCCGAGTTGATATCTGAGACTAAAAGCTCATGCGGAAAATGCCCTACTGTATTTACGTCATGGTCATCTCTGTTTCTGTAGATCTGTAGGTCACCAATGTCTAGCAAATGTTGAATGTCTGCTCTTATGGTGGGACATCCATGAATATTCTTGTAGCAGATGTTGCAAGATGAGAATCGTGCTTAGTGAAATCGCCCATTGCACTGTATGATTCATGGAGATGTACTAAATTTCCTCTGATCAGATTTACGTCCGTGACGAGATATCTGTCTGTATTCTTTAGTATCAAACTTACTGTATGTCCACTGTGACTGGGAAGCGGATTGGCTTGTACATTCGGATTTGTATTCCTGAAGGAAAGAAGATTAGATTTTACTAATCTCTGCACCTCTGCTTTCAATGCTATGCAATGCTCAAGGTCATGGCCTGGTGCCCCTTGGTGAAAAGGGCAAGAAACGTCAGCTTTGTACCACCACGGTAGTTTTTCAGGAACCGGAGGTGGCGATCTTGTCTGTATCAGATTCTTTTCCATTAGCGCAGGGTAAAGTTCTGTATACGTCATTGGAATAGGGTCAAATTGTGTGACCCGAGGCACACGGTTTGGATTATTTAACTGCTGAGCCTGTTGACGAGGTTGTTGAGTTTGTTGAATTTGCTGAAATTGCGGAGCAATTCCTGTGTTTGGAGTTGTGTTAACAGCGGGTGTTATGGCAGCTACCTGTCGCTGTTGATTGACATTTTTTCGTGGTTTCCCTCGGGATATCATCCCTATGTCGTGCTCTTTTTTCTTTGGAAAGCTAGTCCCAACCTTTCTAGCTCCACTAGAAGATCCTGCTTCCCTGGTTAGGCATCCGGTTCGAACCCCTTCTTCTAATCGCATTCCCATGCTCACCATCTCGGTGAAATCTCCTGGAGCGCTAGCGATCATTCGTTCATAATAGAACGGACCAAGAGTATTTAGGAATACCTTAGTCATCTCTTTCTCTTCCAAGGGCGGGTTGACTTGGGCAGAAATTTCTCTCCATCGTTGCGCATATTCTTTGAACGTCTCTCTTTCCTTTTGAGACATAGAGCGGAGTTGATCTCGATCAGGAGCCATATCCAAGTTGAACTTATACTGCTGTACAAAGGCTTCACCTAGGTCATTGAATGTTTGGATATTTGTGCTGTCTAATCCCATGTACCACTTCAGTGCGGCACCGGTGAGACTGTCTCGGAAGTAGTGGATTAACAGCTGGTGATCCTCATTGTATGTGGACATTTTCCTGGCATACATCGTGAGATGACTTTGTGGACAGGAATTTCCTTTGTATTTTTCAAAGTCAGGGACTTTGAATTTCGCGGGTATCCTTACGCGAGGAACTAAGCAAAGATCCTGGGTGTTTTTTCCAAATAATTCTTTTCCACGAATCATTTTAATTTCAAGCTGCATTTTGAGGAGTTGTTCCTGGAGATTCTCCATCGAGCCACGAGCGTTCGTGTTATTTCCTGGAGTATGGTGAACTTCTTCGTCTGTGGTAGCGTGCACTACGGAAGCTGAGTTTATCATGATCGGTTGAGAAACTGACATTGTTACTTGTGGAAGAGTTACTCCACGTTGCGGAGTAAATGTCGAGTTTTGCTGCAAAGTAGGTATTTCAAGCGTGGTTGTTTGCACTTGAGAAGTCGGTTGGCAAAATCCGATGCCAAAGTTGAAAGGGATGCCCCATGGATAGCCTTCTGGCATACTAAAAGGTGGACTACTGGCTGCGACAGCTGATACTGGAGTAGTAGTAACCTCTGAAGTTGCTGCTTGGTTTTGACTGCTCGATGCTGCTTGTTGACTTTGCGCTGCGGTAAATGAGTTAACCAAAGATGTGAGTCTCTCCACTTCTTCTTGCAGTGTTGTAACCGTGCTACGGAGTTCAACGTTCTCTTGCTCAAATCCTTCCATTACTTTTCTTCTTTTTGATCTCGTATCGTATGTTCGAGTTGGCTGTGGACGTGGTCGAGAAACTCTAAGACGCGACAACTTGACAATCTTTTCCTATCTGTTCAAGCAGTTCAAACTGTTCAAGGATTAGACTCTAGACGATAGACTTAAATGCAAAATATGATGCATGAATATGATTGTAAAGAAAAATTTCCAAAGAATTTATGCTAAAAGAGATATTTCTGGCAAATATTTGGATGGAAAATACGAATTTATTGATTATTTGAAAGAAGATTACAACAATTGTTTTTTGGAGCATTGCTCACACAAATGATAAAATAAATGATAAAAATTACAAACTAAATTGAACTAATTAAAAGTCTTTGTCGGATGAAGATCCAAAGGCTTGATGCAGCTTCAACTTCAGGATTTCCTTTCCATAGTGAGCTTTTAGTTCAGCTTTCTCGGCTTTTAGCTTGCTAATGACTCTCTTCCATTCGTTGGGAGCGGGATCGCTGGTTGTCATTTCCTCAAGCTTTCTTTTCCTTTCTTTGACGTATCTTTTGATTGCGTTCTCTTTCTGACGAATCTTCTCATCTTTCTCCATGAGCCATTCATCCTAGAAGTAAAGTGTCTTTTCATGATCTTTGACCTGCTTCTTAAGCTTCTCGTTCTCAAGATTAGTCTTAAGGAAATTGTTTTCCAAAGCCTCTTTCTCAAGCCTTATCTTGGTCAAGGCTTTTTGGTATTCTCCCCACAGTTTCGACGGGAAAATTTGTTGATTTGGAGGCGATTGAGAACATGGGATCTTCATAAGCGTAAGGCATTCGGAATTCCTTTGCTCTTTTCTTTACCCAAGAAGTGTAGGTTTCCATGGCTACACAATTCTTTGCCTTACCCTTTTCTTTCCTTCGGATGTGATGCCAAGCTTTGATCATCCTAGCTTTCAATCCCTGGGAATCCTCTCTTTCATGGTAGAAGTAGCTTTCTACTGTAAATCCAAGAGGTTTACCAGAGTTTGCGTATCCGAGTTGACGTTTTGCCAAGAATGGGTTGTAGTTGATTCCTCCTTTCGTACCGATGAGAGGTACGTTTGCAAATTCTCCACAGCTCTCAATGATTTCCATCTTATTGTCTGCTAAGGTATACCAATGGATGTCGTCGTTTGTAAGAGACATGAGTCTTCGAGACCAATGCCACTCGTCTTTGTTTTCGCGGAAGATAGGAGATTTAGGCAAGTGTGAGGTAATCCATCTGAAAAACAGAGGTACACAACACACGATAGTTCCGTCTCCTTAACGATTCCTATGATGAATAGAGACGTACGTATCACCAAGCAGAGTGGGAACGGGATTTCCAATCAGAAAGATCCTTATGGCGTTGATATCAACGAAATTTGGGACGTTGGGAAACAACACCAATCCATAGAGGAGTAAAGCTAAAATAGCTTCAAAGGCTACCATACTACCGGCTTCAGAGAATTTGAGAGCCTTCTCCATTAGGAACTTTGAAGTTAGTCCTAAGAGTTTTCCTCTGGTAGTTAGGTTTTTGTCTATCTCAGATTTATTTATGTGAGTCATAGTTGCAATGACTGGTGACTTGGGAATGGCTTCCAAACCATTGAAAGGTACTTTGTCCGATACTGAGATACCTAGGATATGTGCATACTCTTCCAAAGTAGGCATCAACTGATAATCAGGGAAAGTGAAACAGCGATAGACTGGATCGTAAAATTGAACGAATGTTTTGAGAAGTCCTTCATCAACGTTAGCGTTTAGAAGAGTTAAAAGAGTTCCATAGCGTTTTCTGAAATCCGAGGGATCTTCTACCAAGGATGCTAACTCTTTCAACTTTCCTACGTCAGGAATTCTAAAACTGTATCTCTTAGTGAATCTTCCTCTGACGTCCATCACTCTAACCTAAAATATTTTACAAAGAAAAATCTCTAAATTCTTTGGAAATGAGAAGAGAAAGGAAGTTTTTGAATGAATGAATGCATGAATGTGGCAAACATGGTTAATAGTTAACACACGGTCAAGCGTTCGAAGTCACGAGCATGAGGCCAACGATAAGAATCAAACGTGGGTAAGTTCTATGGGCTTATTCATCTGTGAAACGGGTTCTACTGATAATACAGGCTCAACACTCCTCTTTGAAATACTATCGAATTTGTTGAATACTCGATGGTCCAATAATATTTTTCAAGAGGAACTCGCCTGATCGTAGTCTCGCATGACAATTACTCTAGGCTTACACCCGAATAATCTCTGCACTACATCCTAAATGGCCAGGATGGGTTATGTGTTCTACAGCCCACTCAGCTTCTCGAGTTCCCTCGAAAGCAAAATGTCTTCGCAATTACTTGCTAAACACAATACCCTCAAGACAACCTCCACTGAGCGGGAGATATTAACTTCGTAAGCATTGAACTTCTCATGTATTAATACCTCCACCTAGATCTTAAAAATGTTTCTTAAATCCGGGTTAGGATTTCTTTCCATCAGATGAAATCGCGAAAACACACAATAAAGAAAAACACAGATATATGCAAAACATGAAAGCTTATCCCTTTTCTTTTCTTTTTGAAAACAAAAAAAGCTTGGTGCTCTTGAGCAGAGTCACATTTTTTTGAAAAATCAAAATTTTGACGTACTCCCCAGCAGAGTCGCCATTTTTCCTGTTCGCGTTAAAAGGTGACGCGCTAGAGGATTCAAACGTGAATTCAGATCTTCTGGCTCGAAACGATTTACTCTTTTGATTTGTTTATAAAGATGCCGCGAGCATCAAGCTTTATTATTTTCAATACAAGAAAGATGTTTTAATGATTATGAAAAAGGGGAAAGCTGCAATACCCTCAATTGATTTGATATGCGTAACGACTAGCGTAAACTAGACGCAACGCATTGGGGAGTATTCCGGGTAAGGGGGATTATTATATAAAGGGAATAGATGGAGCACCCTAAATATATATAGTTATCTATAGCTTTATATATGAATATATTTGATATGTTTGTGTGTTTTTTAATTGCTATTTCTATGATTGGGAAAGTTTCTCCTTTGGGATTTTTAAGAAGGATAGATTATGTGGGATCCTAGTGTTTGTTATTATTGTGCTCGCAAAGATCTGTGGATCTTCTGCATACATATCCCCTAGTGGGAATCAGAGCATTTGTAGCTCGGATCTAAAGGGATCTATGGTTTGTTTGGTCTGAGGGAGAAAGAAATTTGCTCGGCAAGGATGAGACCTTGTGCCTACGTATTCTCAAAAGGATGTTGAGAAAGTCAGAGCAATCGTAGTTCCCACTTATGCTAGTGGAAAGCAACGGGATGTTAGTAAGAGACAGATGAATGTCATCTTAATGAAAAAATGTATCTAATCTATTTCATCACATACATTTTTGAAAAAAAAATTTGATTGATAAAAATCTTTCATCGTAAGTTACAGGTGTTTTGCTTGAGTGTACAAGCGTTACCACTTACATGTTTAAGAAAGATGTTTGAAAATGATGATTGAATCTTTTAACTGTAAGCATTGGATGTTTTGCTTGAGTTTACAAGCGTTACCACTTACGATTAAGAGATGTTTTTTGTTTGAACAGAGTTTGAAAAAGTTTGAAAAAGTTTTGACTGTATGTGATGTGATAGATAAGATACTTCTTCCATAGAGATGATAAACGTCTAAATCTCGAGGAGAAATTGATTGGATTAAAGGGATGCTTTTAAGAAGCCCATGGGTCCTTGTATTGTTAGCCCAAGAGGAGGCATTCCGAGGGTCATCGAGGGTCCTTGTATGAAGCTCAAGAGGAAGCTAAAGGGTATGGCTGGCTTTGGCTTTAAAAGGGATTTCACTGGGAAACCATCCTTTTGGAATTAAGAGCAATTTCACCGGGGAAATTATACTCTCTGGGTTCTATCCTAACGCAGGTGATTCTTTGTATTGGAAGCCCAATAGGAGGCTGTTAAGATATTTCCTGGTCTCTTTCATTGTATGATGCCCAGGAGAAGGCTAAACTCAATGAGGAGTTCTTTTGAAAAAAGCCCAAGAGAAGGATGACTCAACAGGGGAGTGTTGTCTTATATGAAGCCTAAGTGGAGGCTAAACTCAGATGAATGAGTTTTCTTATATGAAGCCTAAGAGGAGGCTGACCCATGCTGGGGATGGATTATCTTGTATAAAGCCCAAACGGAGGCTAAACTCTGTGGGGAGCCTATTGGTTAGGCTAATTGTTATGTTAATAACTGAACAGTTATATAAACAAATATGATATGTATTCACAGGAGTTTATGAAGGAAATATAAACAATGCATGATGTTTATTTGTGAGAGTTTATGAAGTAAATATAAACAAGTGTCTGTGAAACGAACGTTTAAAACGAGCGCAACTTGTTTATTTACAAGTTTGAATTGTGTACAAGGAAGTAAATATGTACACGAACGAGTATTTATGTACGAGGAGATGTGGATGTACATAGGAGGGTTGGGACTTACACCGTAAGGGAGGCCCATTGATTTGAAAGCAGTTTCACAGGGAATAATGCTCCTTTCAATACCAATGGTATTCAGTGTATATACAGATAAAACGGAAACGAACGACCAAAGTTTATCTGTGCTCGAATATTTATAAAAAGTGTCTGTGTTATGTACAGATAAAAGTTTTGTATGAAAAAGAATTTGATATGTACAAAGAAAATATGTATGTACATAAAAGAATGTTGGTTTGAGTATAAACAAGTGAAGTGAAAACAAACGATCGAAGTTTGTCTGTACTTGAGTAAAAAAGGAGTATCTGTATTAAGTACAGATGAAAATTTGTAAAAAAAATATTTGAAGAGTTTGATATGTACAAAGAAATATTATGTACATAAAAGAATGTTATGGGACTTACACCGTGAGGGAGGCCCATTGGTTAAAAAGAAGTTTCACTGGAAAGAATTCTTCTCTGAATACCAATGGAATTGGTGTATAAACAAGCGACATGAAAACAAATAGACGAAGTTTATTTATGCTTGGATATTGATTGAATATGTACAAAGAAATAATTATGTACACAAAAGGATTGGGACTTACACCGTGAGGGAGGCCCATGATCGATTGAGAGATTCGAGAGAAAACGAAATCGATTTTATCGTTTAAATCGGATCGATCATGGTAAAAAGATGTAAGTTTGATAAAAAGTTTTGAAAAATGGTTTTGAAAGTATTTTGAAATGTGAAGTTTATTTATGATAAGTTTTGAAAAGAATCAGAAGTCGAAAACTTGAAAAATTCATCTTTTAAAGTGTTTTGAAAAAGTGCTCAGAACGTCGTTTTCGGCTCGATTATAAATTAATCAGATGAAAGTTTTTTCTAAAAATTTTTGCACTATCATAAAATAGATACATTTATTGACAAGTGTTCAAAAAATCACCTTAAAATAACGTGTTTTGATTGGTTAAAAAAATATGAAAGTTTTGTAAAAAACATGAAAAAATATGAAAGTTTGAAAAAGAATGGTCTTGAGAGGGATTGAACCCATGACCATTGGGTAGCTCACGTGGCACAGAGTCTTAAGGGCGATGTTGCACCCCAAAATTCCCCCTCCTATCTCGCTTTATCTGGCTTAGGCTTCGCATTCACCTGCACACGCTTCCATTGGGCCATTGGCATTAAATACTCATTTGCTCATCACATCTGCATCGTTAGTTGCATCTGGGGTGATCGAAATTCAAACTCGCATCATTTTGTGTTTGTAAAGTACCCACCATTGCACATTCATGCATTAATGTCATTGATTATAGGGTATTAGGCTTGGTTTGGCTTGAGGTAATTATTTTACGAGATATGGAAGATGTTTATGCTTTCAATCAATCCAAGAGAGTTGAGAATGACAAGGTTAGCAGTGGATCCTATTTTCTCTTATCCATCGGATCTTGTGTGTGGGTTTCTCTTTCAGAGATCACGTTGAGTTTTATCTCCTCCCATAAGTTAATTTCTCATCAAGAGGTTCAAAAGGTGAAGTCGAAGAATCATGCTAACACGGGTTACAATTTTCTTTGAGGACTTTCTTGAAGGGTTGAGTTTTAAATTAATATGGCGTCTATCATTCAAATGGGATTAATTTAATTACAAGATAACTTGGATTTCGAGATTTTTGATCATAAGTTCAAAGCTTTTATAATGTATATTCAATGCATTACTGAGTTCGAAGGAGGATTTAGAAAATTGAATACGTATTCAAATTCCATTCATAGTTCTCTTAAGACCTCATTTTTTTAGAACATGAATCAAGATCATACATGACAATTTTTCTCAAGATCTAAAGTGCAGCAACCATGTTATCACTCGCTTGGTTCAAGGTTGTGGATTGGGGTTATGGATTGAATTGGAATTGGAATTGGAATTGAATGCATATCTCTAATCAACACTTCAACATGATATGTCTTAACCGAATTAATTTGGGTTCATGACAAAGTGTTGGAATGTTTGGTTCATCACGAATTTTCAACTTTCGTGCAATTTTTAATTTTTATACACCAATTGCTATAACATTGAAGATTGCATTAGTAGTATTTGAAGACCTGAAACCGAGAATTCAAGTTGGTACATAATCTTCAAATCTTGCATTCATAAAAATTCAAGAGTTTCACACTTCTCCAAAGTTTTATTTGTACAAGAATGTAAGAACAAGTCTAGATACATATGTTACAATTCATCCTATTTTAAAATACAAGTTACAAAGTCCCTACAATGCTAGTATTTTCTAAACTATATGTGGATTTTTCAAGCTGTAAGTCTTCATGATTGTGTTCTTGACTTCGTCTTCAAGCCTTCCATTCCTCCAAGCTTCCCTTTATCGTTTTTCCGAACTCGTAGCGTTTGTTTCTCATGTTCATGAAACAACAAAAAAACTTGGTTAGCAATAAATGGACAGCAGTAATAATACAAGACAATACACATAATTCTATCTCATTATTAGGATTTTCTTTTCGGAATCAGGTTGCATCATAACCGGGGCCTCATATACAAGTCATCGGCCATAAAGCTCACTATTGCAAATCCTCAAGAGTGTTAGCCCTTGGTTCACAATAGGAGGTGTAGAAAGAAGATGAGGAAAAGCAGTATAAAGCAGTTTGGGCATGACAGTACAAGAACTTTATACAGGGCAGCAAGGGTAGACACCTTTTCGGGCAAGTTTTACCATAAACAGCATCCAACAGCCAGCATATCAAAACAAATAACAGTTTAATGCACAAAGCAGCCAAATATCAGAATTGATAACCATTAAACGGCATCAAAACAGCCAACACAGTCAGAAATCAGGAGCCCAAAACAGATACCAAGGCCCAATTTTCGAATTTTCACAAGCAAGCCCTGTGGCCAAAGACTGAAAACCCTAAGTTCTGACAGTATATAAACATTCAAGTTTATAACACAAAGGCAACTGTTCACAAGCAAAAAAACCCTAGCCGAAATTCCTCAAACAAAAACCCTAACAGCATACTAAATCACTAACAAGCCAAGACCCAGAACAGATTCATCAGAAAAACGCAGAACAGCATCCATCTAAACTAACATCATCATTTTCCAAAAAAAGAAGATCCTTCAGAAAAGTTATAACGAGGCAACAGAAGCAGAAAGCAAGGTAAATGGACCGATCTCACCGGGGTTGCGGCCATAGGCCGCCATCCACCGCCATCCCGATCTCTGAATCACCGCCATGGCTCATTTTCTTTTCGTTTTGTCACGCTTTCATCATGTATTTTCCCTCAGAGCACCATCGATTTCGCCCGATTAGGATTTAGGGTTCAGTTTTTTCCCTTTCCAGTCTGTAAACACAAAACAAACGAGTTTTCAGAAAAATCAAAAGGATAACAGAGTAATCGAGTGTGAGAGAGAGAGGAACACCGAGTTTCATCATGAGCGTCGCGAGTGAGAAAGCGGTTCGGATCGAGAGAACGCGGTGAGGAATCGCGGAACACTGAGAGAGAGACAATGAGGCGATCGAGAGAATGACGAGAGTGAACGGTGAGATACGCAAGCGGCAAGAGGACGAGAGAGTGATGAGTACGACGGCTAGGGTTCATGGGGTTTCGTGGGGAAGAGGAGATGAAACCGTGAGAGTTTGGGAATATGGATCTGTTGATGTTTTTGTTTTCCATAATGTTAATTTTATTTTTATAAAATAACTTAAGTTAGTATTAGTAAGTAATTAGGATTAACCGTTTTTGTGGGTTATTTTGTTTATTTAATTTATAACAAAAACAAGTTTAACTTAGGATTAAAGTTCTGTTTATTAGTTTATGATAAAATAAATTGGATTAACATTTTAAGTTGAGACGTGTTGTCTAGTCCAGGCGGTGACACTTGTCACCGTCTGTGTGGTCTGTTTGGGATTCAATGCAGGTACATTCATGGTAGCCATCATGCTCCTTTCCTTACAACCATCAGATCTGTTGAATTCCAGATCTAACGTTCTAGAATGGTGGACTATACTATGCTTCATGGAATGGCTCATATAGGATCCAGCAGCACTTTTGGGCTTGGGCTCAGTTTGCTGTTTGCACCCCTGGATTTAAAGCTCCAAACAGGCCCATTTCTAAACCTTCTCTTTAAATTCAATATTATGCAAAAAAAAATTTTATATATGATGACGTATTAAATAATATTTGGCATATGGTAGTTTTTTATTTGTTGAACAATCAATTAAATTGATAGTTGATTTTTTATCAAGTAAAAAAATATCTATACTAATAATTATTTAAATCCCGGTTTGTATTGTGTGTTAATTTATTTTCTTTTATTATCCGCTATTACATTATCCGCTTGTTTTGTTTATTACGCGATTGTACACTCCGCTCTCACGTTAATATAAAAACAACAACGCCTCCGCTCTCTCTCTTATTTTTGGTTACCCACACCAAATTCTCTAAGGGTCTCATGGTTGGGGATGGGCATGGCCATCCTCACGAGGTTAATTAGGGCCCTCGTTGCCTTGATTAATCATAACCCGAAAAATAATTGGTCCACATACCAATCACCATGCACCAGGGTCTCATGGTTGGGGATAGGAGCACCTATCCTCACGAGGTTAATCAAGTCCGTATACTTGGTTAATCATAACCCGAAATATCATTTCTCTACGTCCAACGCCGCAATTTTCAACACACTTTCAAGTCAAAAATAGTGTTATGGTACTTAATTAAATTGTTAGAGGTTCGCCCAACGATTTAATTAAAGTGTAAAGTATTTGGGCCATTAGAGGGAAACCCAATGACTCGAATACTTTATTCCATACACTTGGACATTTAAAACACTTTCATATTAAATTAATTAATTGAATTTGTTTTCTTTAAATCAATTTTTCTACAAAAAAAAACAAAAAAACATGGTGTTATGGTATTTAATTAAATTGTTAGAGGTTCGCCCAACGATTTAATTAAAATGTAAAGTATTTGGGCCATTAGAGGGTAACCCGATGACTTAAATACTTTATTCCATAACACTTAATAAAAGTGAACTTTGTTTCACCTCACTCCTTTCATAATAAAGATTTTGGATGAGAGAAGATCGGTTGACCTCAATCACCAATCTCGAGTATCGAATCGTTAGAGGATATCCCGACGTTTTGGTACTTGCCATCTACCATTAAAACCAATTCAACCCATTCAAATCTTTTTTTCGCTCATATGCGATTATCAAAAATCAAAAACATTCTCTTCTAAAATCAATGCAAACAATCCAAGACATTTTCAACCAGAACTACGGAGTTTTGACTTTCCCATTGCACGAGGGAATACGTAGGCACGCGGTTTCGAAACCGTGTCAAACTCAAAATAATAATAAACAAATCTCGTTTTTTCTTTCTTATTTCTTGATCATTAATTAGAAGATAGCATTTTTACTTTAAACACACGAACATGCACGAACTAAATGGGTCCCATCGAGTACGATGGACGTAAGAGGTGCTAATACCTTCCTCTTGCGTAACCGACTCCCGAATCCATCCTTTTTGGTCTTGTAGACCGCCTTATCCGTTTTTGTGGGTTTTATCTATATTTCCCCGTTCTTTCTAGAACAAATAAAATTAGGTGGCGATTTCATTGTTTTGAAAATTCATTTAAATGATTTTTGAAAATCGAGTTGCTTCAGGCGAGCTAACCACCACTAGGACAAACGCGTTTGAGTGTTAGTGGACCAAAACACGTGTAAATAAAACATTGGAACATTTAAATTTGAAAAAATTCAAGAACACGCGCGCATCCATGTTCTTCATGTTTGATCTTCAGATTCAAGAATCCATACTAAAATCCTTGTTTCTCAATGAAATTGGACGAAGTAAAAATGAAACTTGCTCGATTTTGAACAACGAACATGATGGTAACTGTTAATTGCATTTATTTTCAACCTAGCATGTTTGAATTTCTGGGAAAACGAAGAACCTTAGAAACTAAGATTTCAAATTAAATGATGTGTAGTTAATGATTCTTTGATTTTCTTGAGGGCTTATGATCGTTATGAGTGCAGAAAGAGATTGGCCAAGAGTTTTTGCATTTAAATTCAAAGAATCTTGATATCCCAGTTCATGTTCATACCTGTTCAAGTGAGAATCGAAGAAGCTGCAAACGTGTTTCCAGAACGGATTTCTTGATTGTGTGAGCTTCAACGGCCTATAAGGAAGCTATAGGGATGGTCTGCACTCCTTGAATCAAGCTGGATCGTGCCACAACAGTTCACCTGCATACACTCAAAAATGGAAACTAGAAATCGTGTTAAAGCTGTTATAGTTAGTTGCTGATGGTTTGGATCATGTATATGAGGCACATGGAAGGTGTTTGAATGCTCACAACACAAATTAACCAAGTCTAGAATGGAACTCGATGGTTATGGCAGTTTGGGAAATTTTGAAAACATGAAGTTCAATTCTGATTTTTACTTGTTCTTGTGTTGATTTTAATGTTCAAACAAGTTTCAAATGGATATCAAAGCATGTTAGACACCAAAGTTTATCATGATTTGCACTGAATTTAAAAATTGCAAGTTTGCTCAAAAGTGCATTATGTTTCTTGATTTTGAAGAAAGAAGTGAGAAAGCATAACCTTACAATTCTTTGGTGTGGTTTCAACTTGAAATGGTGATCAATTTATAGGCAAATAGGTCTGAAATGTTATGCACAAGTACAAGCTTTTTGGAAAATCAAAGATGCCTTAAGGGGTAAGAATGACTTTTCAAAAGAAAAAGGAAGTTTCCTCTTTTTACCATGTGTGAAAAATCTTCAATTTGATTCTATCCAATCTCAATTATATCTAGCTGATATTTATCAGCTCAATGATCAATTTGGCAAGTTTGTATTGCTTCTAGATGAAGAAAACTCAAAATGACCTATAATTGAAGTTTTGAACTTTTGAAAAATCAAGTTCATGGAGCCTTATGTTTCAATTTCAAAAGTATAGCTAGACTCCATGGATTTGAGAGTTCTTGGAAATTTTGGAAAGCTTGTTTCACAAGCTACAACTTTCATGTTTTGAGTTTTTTCCAATTCAAAATGGAACTAGGTGAAAAAATGGCATGAAGTTTGGAAAAAATAAGAAATTTCAACACTTAGAAATTTTTCGAAGTGTTAGAAATTTTGACTTTTTGTTGACTTTTTCAAATTCTTTGATTTTTTATGATCATGATGGATCATTTGAAGTATTTTGATGATGGAAAAAGTTTTGTTTAGAAAAATTTGACCAAAAGTCAAAGTTTGACTTTTCTGTGCAGATGAATTTTCATCAGACGTTTCTAAAATTGACTGATGAAGTATATGAACTTCTGTGATGTTTTGAATCCAGAAATTAGGTCAAGATGTTGCATCTAAGATATTATGACCAATATCTATCCAAAAAAGTCATTCATTGCTCAAAAAATCAGAGAATGCCTATGCTCGATCAAAACCCTAATTGGTCGATCCTCAATTGATCAGTGAGAAAAATGGATATCTGAGGATTGAAGGCTGATGATTTGATCAAGATAGATCAAATGAGGTAAGAAAAACTCAAACCCTAATTGGTTGGCTCTTGAATCAGATGAAACTCTGATGAAACCCTAATTTTGACCTGTGAATGCTACACCCGATTAATGCTGTCTGAATTGTTAGTGATGCAATGATGCAGATGTGAGGTGGTATATTAGGTAAAAAATTGGGGTATGACAGTGTGTTATTTGAATAATTGGGTTTATGAGTAGAAATGAAATTATTTAGTATTGGGAATAATTATAAGATAGAAGTAATAAGGAGGTGTTAATTTTTAAGCCCAATTTGAGTTTACTAGTTAGTAAGGGTTAAAGGAAAACATAGTTAGTGTTGTCATTTGGTGGAATAGAAGAGAATAGAAGAGAATAGGAGAAGAGGAGAAGAGAAGAAGAAACCCTAAGAAGAGAATATATAAGAGGTAAGAGGGAGAATCTTCATTATCATTTGATTGTATGTTTTTGGGTGGTGATTAGTAACATGCTATAGGATCGGGTATATCAATTTCTAAGTTTTGTTCACTCAAATTGAATTGGGAAAATTGGGATTTTTTTGAAAAAAACTAGATTTGAAGTTGTGATTAGGTTACCCATGATGTATAAATTTTAGATGATGTTTAATTGATGATAAATAAGCATTATAACTGATTTTGGGAAGGAAATTCGTGGCTGGAACTGAATTATCCGTAGTAGAATTTTTCTGCATAATTTGATGGCCGCTAAGGTATTATTAATATTATTAATATTAATATTATTATTTATTATTATTATTTTATTTTTAAAATAAGTAAGTTATTTTTTAAATAGAAAAATTTATAATAGTGGTAATAAAAGTAATTTTTAATAGATATATAAAGTTATTTTTCATTTGGATAGTTTTAATAGTTATAATTGAATCTTATTAATTTTATTATTATTATTTTATTTATAATAGTGATATTTGGATATTATATTATTTTTATTATGATCTTTTATTATTATTATTATTACTATTATTATTAGTGGTGAATCAAATAAAAAATCAAACTTATAAAAATAAATATAAAATTAGGGTATTGCCATTATCATGTAAAATTAGTCAAAAGATTTTCAAAATAACAAACAATAAAAATATCAATTTTTAAAAAGAGACAATTGTATTGACTCTAATCAATTTTTAGAACTAATTAATTATATAAAATGAAAAATTATTTAAAATATTTTCAATATTATTTTTATTAGTAAAAAATAGTTATATATTTTTAATTTATTTGATATTTAAATTTAAAATAAATATATATTTATAATTATTACTATTATTATTATTATTATTATGAGTATTATTATTGTTGTTATTTGAGAATTAAATTTTTTTGTATAAAAAATACAATTAGGATAATAAGATATAATAGTCTTAATTAAATATATTATTATTATTTATAATTATTGTAGTTGGTTTTTTATTATTATTATTATTATTATTATTATTATTATTATTATTATTATTTTACTATTATTGTTATTATCTAGATATTATTATTGTTATTATTATTATTATTATTATTATTAGTTATGGTTTATTATTATATTATTATTTATTTTAATATAGGGTTTGTTACCAAAATGAGACGTGGTTAGAGGATTGTCATTAAAGTTGAAGTTTATAAGTAACAACATTCGTAACTTTAGGCTATAAAATGTAAAGTTGTTGTATTATTTTATTGTGCCTTGTGCTACAATTGTTTGTAAGGTTGTATTATTAGATGAATTGTTATGTAAGATTGTAATATAGGATGAATACACAGTCATTTTCAGCTCAGACTGAGCCTCCTATTAAAACATTGTTCATGGCTGACAAACTACTATCTGTTTTTTTATATAAAAACAAACTATCTTATTTTGCCTTGTACTACAATAGTTTGTAAGGTTGTATTTTTGAATGGATACACAGTCATTTTCAGTTAAGACCGAGCCTCCTGTCAAAACTAGACAAAATCAGTCATTTTCAATTCAGACTAGCCTCCGACAAACCATTCTAAAATTAAAACCAAACAAATACAGGCAGAACTGGCACAAACAATCAAAATTTCTTGAAAAATTCATTTTCTAAATCACCAGCATGTTTAATCTCATCTTCAGAGCCAACATGTTCGTTTCCATTAGAATTGTAACGTGGTCCTATGATAAAAATAATTTAAAAGATGAATTTTTACAATAAAACTAAATGATTATAGAATTGCATAATTTATATTTGTTCTTATATTACACAACTAGTTAGGAATTTTGAAGAAACTAACCCAGACAAAATAAAATATGCTTGAAGAACTATGAAGCATAAATATTGTAATTTTATAAATGAAAACTTTTACTAAGACAATCGTTTAGTAAAAACCCTTTGTTTCATAAAATTAATTGGTTTGTAATTATTTTTAAATGAATTTATACTTATTGTTTCGGTTATAACTTTGCACTTTTATTTACTACGTGCATTTCTTTTGTTTTAATGACTGTTTTGGTTATTTTATTAAATTTAATAATAGTGTATATTGAAAAATATTACACAAACACTCAATTAGATTATTTTAAAGTGTCAAATAAAAAAATATTTTTAAATTTATAATGTGATTTGATTTTTTATATGATTGTGATTCATTGACCGTGTAAAAATATTTTATATTGTCAGTGCACCATTCTTTTTTCTATTTTATTTCAACAAATATTTTCTTTTTCATTTCAAAATATTTATAATAAAAACGCAATATATTGCTTCAAATATAATAGGAGAAAAAGCTCAAAATGGTCCTAAAAATAAATCATAATACTATTTGTGGTGGTAAAAAATTTTTACTAAAAATAATATGATATAAAATTGTCTTTATTTTATGATTCAAATTGTTGACAAATCAAAATATTTTGCAAATTTTACAAAAAAAAGCTTGTTAATGTTTTTAAATTTTTTGAAAAAAAAAATATCGCCCGTTATGCTAGTGAGTTATAAAACCTTTGCAAAAAAATCTCACTAATGTAATAAAATAAAAGTTTGTTTCGTTCGAAACACACAAAACCATCCCTAAATTATAAAAAAAAAATACTGATGTTTTCTTTTAACAATATTGTCGAAACAAAAAGAAAAAAATACAATAAATCTAGAAAGACAAATGAGAGACGGATAACTAAAGTAACGGTATTTCTCACCTAAGTTTAAAGAAGTGATTGATTTTTATGCAATTATTTAGAAAGCCTAAATTATTTGATAGAGTATATGTCTCTTTTTATTTTACATATTGATGAGTAATAAATATGTAATACATAAATTTAATTGTGGTTAAAATCTACTATCACTTTGTATTTTAAAAATATAGAATATTTATTTTCATGTGAGATGTATGACTTCAAATGTCATATTTAAAACATGAGGAAAAATGAAGAATGTATTATTTCACCAAATATATCAGTGGTGGTGTTATCTTAATATATTAAAACAGAATACATGTTTAGGCGTTAAATTTAAAATAAAATATCACCTAAACACGTGTTTTGTACGGGATTAAAGTACAAATTTATGCCTTGTGCTACAATTATGTTAGAGAGTTGTTGTATTATTTTATTGTGCCTTGTGCTACAATTGTTTGTAAGGTTGTATTATTAGATGAATTGTTTGTAAGATTGTATTATAGGATGAATACACGGTCATTTTCAGTTCAGACTGAGCCTCCTGTTAAAACATTGTTCATGGCTGACAAACTACTATGACAAACTACTATCTGCTTTTTTATATAAAAAACAAACTATCTTATTTGCCTTGTGCTATAATAGTTTGTAAGGTTGAATTTTTGAATGGATACACTGTAATTTTCAGTTAAGACCGAGCCTCCTGTCAAAACCAGACAAAATCAGTCATTTTCAATTCAGACTAGCCTCCGACAAACCATTCTAAAACTAAAACCAGACAAATACAGGTAGAACTGGCACAAAAAATCAAAATTGCTTGAAAAATTCATTTGCTAAGTCACTAGCATGTTTAATCTCATCTTCAGAGGCAACGATGTTCCTTCCCATTAGGATTGAAACGTGGTCCTATGATAAAAAATGTTTAAAAGATGAAGTTTTATAATAAAACTAAATGATGATAGAATTGCATAATTTATATTTGTTCTTATATTACACAATTAGTTAGGAATTTTGAAGAAACTAACCCAGACAAAATAAAATATGCTTCAAGAACTATGAAGCATAGATATTGTAATTTTATTTATGAAAACTTTTACTAAGACAGTCATTTAGTAAAAACACTTTATTTCATAAAATTAATTGGTTTGTAATTTTTTTTAATGAATTTATACTTATTGTATCGATTATAACTTTGCACTTTTTTTTATGTGCATTTCCTTTGTTTTAATGACTGTTTTGTTTATTTTATTAAATTTAATAATAGTGTATATTGAAAAATAAATCACAAACACTCAATTAGATTATTTTACAGTGTTAAATCAAAAAATATTTTAAAATTTATAATGTGATTTGATTTTTTAAATGATTGTGATTCATTGACCGTGTAAAAATATTTTATATTGTTAGTGCACCATTCTTTTTTCTATTTTACTTCAACAAATATATTCATTTTCATTTCAAAATATTTATAATAAAAATGCAATATATTGCCTCAAATATAATAGGAGAAAAAGCTCAACATGGTCCTAAAAATAAATCATAATACTATTTGTGGTGGTAAAAAATTTCTACTAAAAGTAATCTTGTATAAAATTGTCTTTTTTTTTTTATGATTCAAATTGTTGACAAATCACAATATCTTGCAAATCTTACAAAAAAAGCTTGTTAATGTTTTTAAATTTTTTGAAAAAAAATATATCGCCCGTTATGCTAGTGAGTTATAAAACCTTTGCAAAAAAATCCACTAATGTAATCAAATAATAGTTTTGTTAGTGTTTTAAGTTGGCATTAGTTTTTGTTAAAACTAGGCTATGACAATGTCTTGATAAAAGTCATGACATTCAGAGATTGAAGATAAATCCTACTTGACAAGGATGTTTAAAGTACAGCTCAGAACTGGAAGCTAAAAGCTGTGCTGGAATTCTGCAGAAAATATTCTGATGTCATAACGAATGTTATGACATTCAGTGTGACATTCTGTTCTGCAGAATCTATTTTTTCCTGAGATTTTTCTGAAAGTTTGTTGAGCTGTTGTATTATGTTTTTCTATTATTAGATTGTATGCTCACGTGGCTGTTAGGTTAATCTTAGTTAAACCTAAATTGGTTTTAGATAAGACCAAGTTTTTAGGATTAATTAAGTGAACCCTAGCAATATTTATGGAAGCCCAAAACTGAAGTTTCAGGACTGCTTCTATAAAAGGAATAGAACCCTTACACTGCTGTTGCGCCTCTGGAATGTATTGAAGATTTAGCAGGTTGTTATTTGTGTAATTCTAGTTACTCTTGTGAGCCAAGCAATTATCAATTGATAAGTGTCTTGGACTAGGATCTGTTTGTAAAGGTAGTTTATCACTCAAAGCTTTGAAGCACGAGTGCTTGTCTCTTGATTAAAGTTTGGAGCAAAATCAAGATAGTTTATTGAAGTGTGTCTTCACAATTCAATTATTCAATAGGTTGGCATCACTGCTGTGATTGAGGGGGAGTGAGTAGGAACTCAGGTCTAAGTAGGACTTAGATTGAAGTTGCATTGAGTAGGTTTTAAGTGAAGGAGATAAACTGGTTGGTTTATTCCTGAATTAATTCTACTAATAGTGAATTTCCTCCCTGGCTTGGTAGCCCCCAGATGTAGGTGTAGTTACACACTGAACTGGGTAAACAATTTATTGTGTTTTTTGCTGCTGTTTGAATTTATTGTGTGAATTGTTAACAGAGTGTCAGATACTATGTCATAACATTCTCTGTGACATCACGTATCTGCTGCCAGGAATTTCAATTGGCATCAGAGCGGGCACCCTGCCTGTTATTTCTGGGTGAGATATAGGGATAATAGTTTCTGGCGTAATGGATAAGGAAGAAGGATTTGGAGGTAGACCACCTATACTGGATGGGTCTAATTATGATTACTAGAAACCTCGTATGGTTGCTTTTTTAAGATCAATGGATATTAAAGCTTGGAGAGCTACTGACAAAGGATGGAAACATCCCACCAAGCTTGAGAAAGATGGGACTACTGTCTTGAAACCTGAGGAAGAATGGAGCAAAGAGGAAGAGGAGCTAGCACTGGGGAACTCTAATGCATTGGATGCCTTATTCAATGGTATTGACAGAAATATCTTCAGACTAGTTCATCAATGTGAGCTGGCCAAGGATGTTTGGGACACTCTCAAAACTACTCATGAGGGGACATCCAAGGTGAAGATGTCAAGACTTCAGATGCTCACTACCAAATTTGAGAATTTGAAGATGAAAGAAGATGATACTATTCATGAGTTTCACATGAATATCTTGGAGATTGCCAACACCTCAGGAGCACTTGGTGAAAAGATGTCAGAAGAAAAGCTAGTGAGAAAGATTCTCAGATCCTTGCCTAAAAGATTTGCAATGAAAGTGACTGCAATAGAGGAGGCCCAGGACATCAGCACCTTGAAGGTTGAAGAACTTATTGGATCTCTTATGACTTTTGAGATGGGAATCAATGAAACTGTTGACAGGAAGACCAAGAGCATATCACTTGTATCCAATACTGAAGAGGGATGCAAGGTGGATGATGAAGAGAAGATATCTGAAGCTATAGCTATGCTTGGAAGGCAGTTCAACAGACTCATCAAGAGGGTTGATCCAAAGTCAAGGTCCAATGTCAAGGACATTTCATCTGACATTAGCAGATCTTATGACTGCAGCAGAAGATCAAAGTCAGAAGAAAGAGGAAGTCAAAACAGAGAAATCCAGTGTCATGGTTGTGAAGGATATGGACATATTAGAGCTGAATGTCCCACCTTTCTAAAGAAACAAAAGAAAGGGATGACTGTCACTTGGTCTGATGGTGACTCAGGAAGTGACTCTGAGGAAGAAGCAGCCAAACTTGTCACTGCTCTTTCTGGGGTGTGCAATTATGATATGGATTCTAGTGATGAGGAAGTGTCATTTGAAGAACTTGCTGGTACTTACAAGAAGCTGTGTATCAGAAGTGGTGAAGTATGTCAGCAGAATGAAAAGCAGAAAAAGCTGATTGACAAGTTGGAGGCAGAAAATGTGAAGCTGAAAGCTGAGAAGAAGGAAAATACAGTCACTGTAGGTCATCTCAACAGGGAAATTATAGTGTTGAATTCCAAACTTGATCAGATGACTAAATCTGTCAAGATGCTGACTACTGGGACTGATAAGTTGGAAGAAATCCTTCAGCTTGGACAAAATGCAGGAAATAAGCATGGTCTAGGATATGTGGCTGAAAAGAAACCTGTTAGTGACATGAATAAGAAGAGGCATGGGAAACCAAAGTCAAAATAGTTGTCACAACATAAAACAGGAAATGTGTCTGGCTCAGGGTATGTGGCTGCTAAGAACTTTGTTGACAACAAAAAGAAGAACAGACCTAATAAACCAATGTCAAAACAGATGTCACAACATTGGGTTCAACATCAAGATCAAAGAAACATGAACAAAAAGTTTCAAATATGGAGATGTCATTATTGTGGAAGGTTTGGTCACATAAAGCCTTTTTTCTTTAGACTACATGGATATCCTAATCAAGGTTCTTATGTGAAGCCTAAGACCAACAAGGTATCATTCACTCAACAGTGGAAGAAGAAGACTGCAGCTCTGATAGCTCACACTTCTCTTAGAGTGTCTGCCAAAGAAGATTGGTACTTTGACAGTGGGTGTTCTAAGCATATGACTGGAGACAGAAATCTTCTTAATAATGTCAAACCTCATTCTACCAGTTTTGTTACTTTTGGAGATGGAGCTAAAGGAGAAATCAAAGGTGTTGGAAACTCAAACTGGTCTGGAGTTCCAAACCTAAATGGAGTATTGTTGGTAAAAGGTTTGACTTCTAATCTCATCAGCATAAGTCAGCTATGTGATATGGGATTCAAAGTCAACTTCACTAAGTCTGAATGTCTTGTAATCAATGATGAACAGAAAGTGATTATGAGAGGAGTCAGATCAAAGGACAACTGCTACATGTGGGAATCTGAGAACACCACCCTGTCGTCTGTGTGTTCTACAGACAAAGATGAAGAGGAGGTAACATTGTGGCACCAAGAACTTGGTCATTTACATCTCAGAGGAATGGAAAGGATCAGTTCCATGGAGGCAGTCAGAAGGATACCAAGACTTCACATTGATGAAGGGAGAGTCTGTGGTAAGTATAAGGCTGGACAGGAAACCAGAATGTCACACTCAATGTCTAGACATCTGACCACTTCTAAAGTGCTGAAGCAAGCTACTAGGGCTTGGTATGAAAGACTAACCAAGCTCCTTACTGACAAAGGATATAGGAAAGGAGCCTTGGATAAAACCCTCTTTGTCAAGAATGAAGGAGGAAAGATATTGGTGGCTCAAATTTATGTTAATAATATAGTATTTGGAGGAATGTCAGACACAATGGTGAAACATTTTGCCAACCAAATGCAAGCGGAATCTGGAATGAGCCTCATGGGAGAGTTGATTTATTTTCTTGGACTACAAGTCACACAGATGGAAGACTCAACATTTCTTTCACAGAGCAAGTATGCAAGGAATATTGTCAAGAAGTTTGAAATGAAGAATGCCAGCCATAAAAGGACTCCTGCTCCTACACATTTGAAGTTGCCCAAGAACACATGTAAAGAAAATGTTGATCAAAGCTTGTATAAAAGCACTTCTGGAGGATGTTTCTTCTTAGGAAATAATCTTGTTCTTTGGTTCAGCAAGAAGCAAAACTGTGTGTTCTTGTACACTAATGAGGCTGAATACATAGCAGCTGGTAGCAGTTGCTCTCAGATGATCTGGATGAAGCAGATGCTGACTGACTACAATGTCATACAGGATGTCATGACATTGTACTGTGACATGTTTACTAAAGCTCTTGAGGCTAGTCAGGTTGAGCTTTTAAGAGGCAAGTTGGGTATTTGTCAATATGAGGAATTGTAGCAATTAACATTGTTTACAAGAAGGAATAGAAGGGACCTTTTACTTCAATCAATTATAAGTGGGTCATTTAATTATTTTTACCCTATTTTTAAAAGGTCCAAGAATAGGAAGAGACTTCTTCATATAATAGTTGCCTCATTTGAAAGTATCATATTTTCTTCATCCAAAAGAAACTTTCAAACCCTCTACCATTCTCTCTCTCATTTCCTCAAAATTCTCAAAGAAAATATGTCTTCATCATCTTCATCATCTCAAGAATCGGTTCTTCTTCTCCCACCATGGATGAGATTAGGCAAATGTCAAACCATGCATGTTGAAGCTCTAAGGATTACTCCACTCGTGCAATAGCTACTGACCCTGAGAAAGTCAAGAAAATGCGTACAAGGAGTGCTCGAAGGTCACAAGCATCACCTTCTGGTAAGACCTCTGAACCATCTTCGTCTGTGCCCTCAGAAATAGCAAACAAAGAGGGGTCTAGGTCTGTGCATGAAGCTATTGCTAGAATAGTGACTAGTATCCTAAATGAGAACCAATCTGTTCCTGGGGTTTCTGTCCCTCTAAACCAAGAGTCTGTTAGCCCTAGTTTAGAAGCTGATCCAGATGTCACTAAGAATGTCAAGACATCTGATGATCAAGTCAAGGAAATACCTATGGATCCTGATACTGAAACTCCCATTGATTCTCCTGTCAAGAATGCTGTTAATCCATTTGTTCCAATTCCTGAAATGTGTGAGGATGATACTCCTATTGAACCCCCTATTGTTAATGAAGATGAGATTTCTGATGGTATATTTGAGGAATCTCCAGCAAAATGTAACTCTGTTAAAACCCCTGTGAAACCTGCTGACTACATCTCTGACAGTATTCTAGAAGAGACTCCAGAGACACCAATTGGTGATGATCTTGAAAAGTCTCCAATTCAAGATTCTGAGGAATTGGTTGAACCCCCTGTTATTAATCTAGATGAGGAATTCTCTGATAATGATCTCATTGCTAAAGTTAATCCTAGCATTGCCAGAAGGGTGATGAATAGGAAAGGGAAGCAGCAGAATGCTATTCCAAGTCTTGTTCAGGAGAAGGTTGCTAAAGTTGCCCATAAGACTCCTAGGGTTGAGAGCAAGACTGGAGAAAAATCTGGTAAAGACAAGGCTGGAACCCCCAAAGGGAAGAGTAGGGTGAAGACTGTTGGTGGTATCTCTAGGCCAAAGAGAACCCCAATTGTGAAGAAGAGGAAGGTACTTGAACAATTAGAACCTGATGATGATTCTGATTTTAATGTTGAAGAGAATGTCTCAGACATTCATCCAAGAAAGAAGCCTTCTCTTGGGAAACTCCCCAAAGTCCCTGAAGTGGCAATTGACAACATTTCCTTTCACCACCCTGAGAATGCTAACAGGTGGAAATATGTGTGTTTGAAGAGAATTGCACTTGAAAGGGAACTGAATAAGAGTGCCCTTAAATGCAAGGATGTTATTGATTTGATTAAAGAAGCTGGGTTAATGAAGACTGTGGTGAAGTTCTCAAATTGTTATGATGTGTTGGTGAAGGAGTTCATTGTGAACTTGTCAAGTGGCTGTGCTGATGGAAGGTTAGCTGATTTCAAGACTGTTTATGTCAGAGGAAGAAGAGTGAAGTTTTCCCCAAGTGTGATCAACAAATATTTGGGAAGATCAGATGATGCTCAAACCGAGCTAGAAGAAACTGATAATCAAATTTGTCACACAATCACTGCTAAACAAGTGAAACATTGGCCAATGAAGGGAAAACTAACTGCCAGCAAACTAAGTGTAAAGTTTGCTATTTTGCACAAAATAGGTGCTGCAAACTGGGTTCCAACAAACCACAAGTCCACCATCTCCATTGGTCTGGGCAGATTCATCTTTGTTGTTGGTACTAAAGCAAAATTTAATTATGGAACTTATATCATTGAGCAAACCCTTAAACATGCTGAAAGTTATGCAATTAAGGTACCAATAGCCTTTCCCTCCCTCCTGTGTGGAATCATAATTGATCAGTACCCTGACATTCTTGGTGATAGAGATTCAATATGCAAAAGAGCTCCTGCACTTGGATTCCATTACAAGCTCTTTCAAGGCAAACATGTCCCAGACATTGTCATGACATCTGCTGAGACATCAACTGTCAAGAAAAATTCTCAGAAGGCAAATGTCATTGTTGTGCTGAAAGCAACTTGCAAGGAGCTTGAAGCAAGAAAGCAAAGTCTTGAAGAACTGATCTTTACACTTGAAAAGGAGAAAGACACAGAGTTTGAGGATGACGGGCTAGTTGGTGATGATTCTGCTGCAAATATGGATGAAGATGTTGATGTTGATCAAGCAACTACTACTGAGAGCAGTTCTGAAGATGCTTCTTTCCACAGTGCTTCTTCTGGAGAGGAAAGCACTTGATTTGTAATCCTGTGCTTTGTTGCTTCTGTTTTGGTGTTTTATTGTTAAGTTTCTTCTACATTTTAACTTATTGTTTGGATAATTGTATTTTTTTTTGACAGAAGTTGTAACTGTACCATTAAATATGTTGGCTCTTAATATATGATTGAATGATTGGGGTACTTGTATTTGATTCCTTTGGCCCCTTTGTGGCTAAAAAGGGGGAGAAGAACTATTGTGGGAAATTGGGGAAACTGTATGGAAATTTTTATGTGGGCAATTGTGGGAAATTGGGAAATTTGTTTGGGTAGAATTTATCTTCTCTAGGTTCTGTTTCTTTTAAGCTTAGGATAGCTTAGAACTAGTCTGCTTTCTTCTCACGATAGGTACTGATGACTTAAGTAGTTTTAGCCAAAAATGTGCCAAAGGGGGAGTTTGTTAGTGTTTTAAGTTGGCATTACTTTTTGGTAAAACTAGGCAATGACAATGTCTTGATAAAAGTCATGACATTCAGAGATTGAAGATAAATCCTACTTGACAAGGATGTTTAAAGTACCTTAACCGAAGCTAAAAGTCAGGCGGAATTCGAAAATATTCTGATGTCATAACGAATGTTATGACATTTAGTGTGACATTCTATTCTGCAGAATCTGTTTTTTCCTGAGATTTTTCAGGAAGTTTGTTGAGCTGTTGTATTATGTTTTTCTGTTATTAGATTGTATGCTCACGTGGCTGTTAGGTTAATCTTAGTTAAACCTAAATTTGTTGTTGATAAGACCAAGTTTTTAGGATTAATTAAGTGAACCCTAGCTATCTTTATAGAATATTTATTTTCATGCGAGATGTATGACTTCAAATGTCATATTTAAAACATGAGGGAAAATGAAGAATGTATTATTTCACCAAATATATTAGTGGTGGTGTTATCTTAATATATTAAAACAGAATACATGTTTAGGCATTAAATTTAAAACAAAATATGAACTAAACACGTGTTTTGTACGGGATTAAAGTACAAATTTATGCCTTGTGCTACAATTATGTTAGAGAGTTGTTGTATTATTTTATTGTGCCTTGTGCTACAATTGTTTGTAAGGTTGTATTATTAGATGAATTATTTGTAAGATAGTATTATAGGATGAATACACGAGCATTTTCAATTCAGACTGAGCCTCCTGTTAAAACATTGTTCATGGCTGACAAACTACTATGACAAACTACTATCTGCTTTTTTATATAAAAAACAAACTATCTTATTTTTCCTTGTGCTACAATAGTTTGTAAGGTTGAAATTTTGAATGGATACACAGTCAATTTCAGTTAAGACCGAGCCTCCTGTTAAAACCAGACAAAATCAGTCATTTTCAATTCAGACTAGCCTCCGACAAACCATTATATAAATAAAACCAAACTAATACAGGTAGAACTGGCACAAAAAATCAAAATTGCTTGAAAAATTCATTTCCTAAATCACCAGCGTGTTTAATCTCATCTTCAGAGGCAACGATGTTCCTTCCCATTGAGATTGAAACGTGGTCCTATGATAAAAAATGTTTAAAAGTTGAAGTTTTATAATAACACTAAATGATGATAGAATTGCATAATTTATATTTGTTCTTATATTACACAATTAGTTAGGAATTTTGAAGAAACTAACCCAGACAAAATAAAATATGCCTCAAGAACTATCAAGCATAAATATTGTAATTTTATAAACGAAAACTTTTACTAAGACAATCGTTTAGTAAAACCCTTTGTTTCATAAAATTAATTGGTTTGTAGTTTTTTTTAAATGAATTAATACTTATTGTTTCGGTTATATCTTTGCACTTTTATTTACTACGTGCATTTCCTTTGTTTTAATGACTGTTTTGGTTATTTTATTAAATTTAAATATAGTGTATATTGAAAAATATTACACAAACACTCAATTATATTATTTTAAAGTGTCAAACCAAAAAATATTTTAAAATTTATAATGTGATTTGACTTTTTGTATGATTGTGATTCATTGACCGTGTAAAAATATTTTATATTGTCAGTGCACCATTCTTTTTTCTATTTTATTTCAACAAATATTTTCATTTTCATTTCAAAATATGTATAATAAAAATGCAATATATTGCCTCAAATATAATAGGAGAAAAAGCTCCAAATGGTCCTAAAAATAAATCATAATACTATTTGTGGTGGTAAAAAATTTCTACTAAAAGTAATCTTGTATAAAATTGTCTTTTTTTTTTTATGATTCAAATTGTTGACAAATCACAATATCTTGCAAATCTTACAAAAAAAGCTTGTTAATGTTTTTAAATTTTTTGAAAAAAAATATATATCATCCGTTATGCTAGTGACTTATAAAACCTTCGCAAGAAAATCCCACTAATGTAATCAAATAAAAGTTTGTTTCGTTCGAAACAGACAAAACCATCCCTAAATTATTAAAAACAAATATTGGTGTTTTCTTTTAACAATATTGTGTATACAAAAAAAATACAATAAATCTAGAAAGGCAAATGAGAGACGGATAACTAAAGTAATGGTATTTCTCACCTAAGTTTAAAGAAGTTATTGATTTTTTATGCAATTATTTAGAAAGCCTAAATTATTTGATAGAGTATATGTCTTTTTTTATTTTACATATTGATGAGTAATAGATATGTAATACATAAATTTAATTGTGGTTAAAATGTACTATCGCGTTGTATTTTGAAAATATAGAATATTTATTTTCATGCGAGATGTATGACTTCAAATGTCATATTTAAAACATGAGGGAAAATGAAGAATGTATTATTTCACCAAATATATTAGTGGTGGTGTTATCTTAATATATTAAAACAGAATACATGTTTAGGCATTAAATTTAAAAAAAAAAAATGAACTAAACACGTGTTTTGTACGGGATTAAAGTACAAATTTATGCCTTGTGCTACAATTATGTTAGAGAGTTGTTGTATTATTTTATTGTGCCTTGTGCTACAATTGTTTGTAAGGTTGTATTATTAGATGAATTATTTGTAAGATTGTATTATAGGATGAATACACGGGCATTTTCAGTTCAGACTGAGCCTCCTGTTAAAACATTGTTCATGGCTGACAAACTACTATGACAAATTACTATCTGCTTTTTTATATAAAAAACAAACTATCTTATTTTTCCTTGTGCTAGAATAGTTTGTAAGGTTGATTTTTGAATGGATACACAGTCATTTTCAGTTAAGACCGAGCCTCCTGTTAAAACCAGACAAAATCAGTCATTTTCAATTCAGACTAGCCTCCGACAAACCATTCTATAAATAAAACCAAACTAATACAGGTAGAACTGGCACAAAAAATCAAAATTGCTTGAAAAATTCATTTCCTAAATCACCAGCATGTTTAATCTCATCTTCAGAGGCAACGATGTTCCTTCCCATTGAGATTGAAACGTGGTCCTATGATAAAAAATGTTTAAAAGTTGAAGTTTTATAATAACACTAAATGATGATAGAATTGCATAATTTATATTTGTTCTTATATTACACAATTAGTTAGGAATTTTGAAGAAACTAACCCAGACAAAATAAAATATGCCTCAAGAACTATGAAGCATAAATATTGTAATTTTATAAACGAAAACTTTTAGTAAGACATTCGTTTAGTATAAACCCTTTGTTTCATAAAATTAATTGGTTTGTAGTTTTTTTTAAATGAATTAATACTTATTGTTTCGGTTATAACTTTGCACTTTTATTTACTACGTGCATTTCCTTTGTTTTAATGACTGTTTTGGTTATTTTATTAAAGTTAAATATACTGTATATTGAAATATATTACACAGACACTCAATTATATTATTTTAAAGTGTCAAACCAAAAAATATTTTAAAATTTATAATGTGATTTGACTTTTTGTATGATTGTGATTCATTGACCGTGTAAAAATATTTTATATTGTCAGTGCACCATTCTTTTTTCTATTTTATTTCAACAAATATTTTCTTTATCATTTCAAAATATTTATAATAAAAATGCAATATATTGCCTCAAATATAATAGGAGAAAAAGCTCCAAATGGTCCTAAAAATAAATCATAATACTATTTGTGGTGGTAAAAAATTTCTACTAAAAATAATCTTGTATAAAATTGTCTTTTTTTTTATGACTCAAATTGCTGACAAATCACAATATTTTGCAAATTTTACAAAAAAAGCTTGTTAATGTTTTTAAATTTTTTGAAAAAAAATATATATCATCCGTTATGCTAGTGACTTATAAAACCTTCGCAAGAAAATCCCACTAATGTAATCAAATAAAAGTTTGTTTCGTTCGAAACAGACTAAACCATCCCTAAATTATTAAAAAAAATATTGGTGTTTTCTTTTAACAATATTGTGTATACAAAAAAAAATACAATAAATCTAGAAAGGCAAATGAGAGACGGATAACTAAAGTAATGGTATTTCTCACCTAAGTTTAATGAAGTGATTGATTTTTTATGCAATTATTTAGAAAGCCTAAACAATTTGATAGAGTATATGTCTTTTTTTATTTTACATATGGATGAGTAATAGATATGTAATACATAAATTTAATTGTGGTTAAAATGTACTATCGCTTTGTATTTTGAAAATATAGAATATTTATTTTCATGTGAGATGTATGACTTTAAATGTCATATTTAAAACATGAGGAAAAATGAAGAATGTATTATTTCACCAAATATATTAGTGGTGGTGTTATCTTAATATATTAAAACAGAATACATGTTTAGGCGTTAAATTTAAAATAAAATATCACCTAAACACGTGTTTTGTACGTGATTAAAGTACAAATTTATGCCTTGTGCTAAAATTATGTTAGAGAATTGTTCTATTATTTTATTGTGCCTTGTGCTACAAATGTTTGTAAGGTTGTATTATTAGATGAATTGTTTGTAAGATTGTATTATAGGACGAATTCACAGTCATTTTCAATTCAGACTGAGCCTCCTGTTAAAACATTGTTCATGGCTGACAAACTACTATGACAAACTACAATATGCTTTTTTTATATAAAAACAAACTATCTCATTTTTCCTTGTGATACAACAGTTTGTAAGGTTGAATTTTTGAATGGATACACATTCTTTTTCAGTTAAGACCGAGCCTCCTGTCAAAATCAGACAAAATCAGTCATTTTCAATTCAGACTAGCCTCCGACAAACCATTCTAAAACAAAAACCAAACAAATACAGGCAGAACTGGCACAAAAAATCAAAATTGCTTGAAAAATTCATTTCCTAAATCCCGAGCATGTTTAATCTCATCTTCAAAGGCGACGATGTTCCTTCCCATTAGGATTGAAACGTGGTCCTATGATAAAAAATGTTTAAAAGATGAAGTTTTATAATAAAACTAAATGATGATAGAATTGCATAATTTATATTTGTTCTTATATTACACAGTTAGTTAGGAATTTTGAAGAAACTAACCCAGACAAAATAAAATATGCTCAAGAACTATGAAGCATAAATATTGTAATTTTATAAATGAAAACTTTTACTAAGACAATCGTTTAGTAAAAACCCTTTGTTTCATAAAATTAATTGGTTTGTAGTTTTTTCTAAATGAATTTATACTTATTGTTTCGGTTATAACTTTACACTTTTATTTACTACGTGCATTTCCTTTGTTTTAATGACAGTTTTGGTTATTTTATTAAATTTAAATATAGTGTATATTGAAAAATATTACACAAACACTCAATTATATTATTTTAAAGTGTCAAACCAAAAAATATTTTAAAATCTATAATGTGATTTGACTTTTAAAATGATTGTGATTCATTGACCGTGTAAAAATATTTTATATTGTCAGTGCACCATTCTTTTTTCTATTTTATTTCAACAAATATTTTCATTTTCATTTCAAAATATGTATAATAAAAATGCAATATATTGCCTCAAATATAATAGGAGAAAAAGCTCAACATGGTCCTAAAAATAAATCATAATACTATTTGTGGTGGTAAAAAATTTCTACTAAAAATAATCTTGTATAAAATTGTCTTTTTTTTTATGATTCAAATTGCTGACAAATCACAATATTTTCCTAATTTTACAAAAAAAGCTTGTTAATGTTTTTAAATTTTTTGAAAAAAATATATATCGCCCGTTATGCTAGTGACTTATAAAACCTTTGCAAGAAAATCCCACTAATGTAATCAACTACTAGTTTTGTTAGTGTTTTAAGTTGGCATTACTTTTTGGTAACACTAGGCTATGACAATGTCTTGATAAAAGTCATGACATTCAGAGATTGAAGATAAATCCTACTTGACAAGGATGTTTAAAGTACAGAACCGGAAGCTAAAAGTCAGGCTGGAATTCTAGAATATTTCGATGTCATCACGAATGTTATGACATTCGGTGACATTCTGCTCAACTGCTTTTTTCCTGAGATTTTTCAGGAAGTTTGTTGAGCTGTTGTATTATGTTTTTTTGTTATTAGATTGTATACTCACGTGGCTGTTAGGTTAATCTTAGTTAAACCTAAATTTGTTGTTGATAAGACCAAGTTTTTAGGATTAATTAAGTGAACCCTAGCTATCTTTATGAAGCCCAAAACTGAAGTTTCAAGACTGCTTCTATAAAAGGAATAGAACCCTTAAATTGGAATGTATTGAAGATTTAGTGTTGTTATTTGTGTAATTTAGTTACTTGTGAGCCAAGCAATTATCAATTGATAAGTGTCTTGGACTAGGATTTGTTTGTAAGGGTAGTTTATCACTCAAAGCTTTGAAGCACGAGTGTTTGTCTCTTGATTAAAGCTTTGAAGCAAAATCAAGATAGTTTATTGAAGTGTGTCTTTACAATTCAATTATTTAATAGGTTGGTATCACTGCTATGATTGAGGGGGAGTGAGTAGGAACTCAGGTCTAAGTAGGACTTAGATTGAAGTTGCATTGAGTAGGTTTTAAGTGAAGGAGATAAACTGGTTGGTTTATTCCTGAATTAATTCTACTAATAGTGAATTTCCTCCCTGGCTTGGTAGCCCCCAGATGTAGGTGTAGTTACACACTGAACTGGGTGAACAATTTATTGTGTTCTTTACTGCTGTTTGAATTTATTGTGTGAATTATTAACAAAGTGTCAGATACTGTGTCATAACATTCTCTATGACATCACGTATCTGCTGCCAGGAATTTCAAGTTTGTTTCGTTCGAAACACACAAAACCATCCCTAAATTATAAAAAAAAAAATATTGATGTTTTCTTTTAACAATATTATGTATACAAAAAGAAAAAAATACAATAAATCTAGAAAGACAAATGAGAGACGGATAACTAAAGTAATGGTATTTATCACCTAAGTTTAAAGAAGTGATTGATTTTTTATGCAATTATTTAGAAAGCCTAAGTTATTTGATAGAGTATATGTCTTTTTTTATTTTACTTATTGATGAGTAATAGATATGTAATACATAAATTTAATTGTGGTTAAAATCTACTATCACTTTGTATTTTTAAAATATAGAATATTTATTTTCATGTGTGATGTATGACTTCAAATGTCATATTTAAAACATGAGGAAAAATGAAGAATGTATTATTTCACCAAATATATTAGTGGTGGTGTTATCTTAATATATTAAAACAGAATACATGTTTAGGCATTAAATTTAAAAAAAAAAAATGAACTAAACACGTGTTTTGTACGGGATTAAAGTACAAATTTATGCCTTGTGCTACAATTATGTTAGAGAGTTGTTGTATTATTTTATTGTGCCTTGTGCTACAATTGTTTGTAAGGTTGTATTATTAGATGAATTGTTATGTAAGATTGTAATATAGGATGAATACACAGTCATTTTCAGCTCAGACTGAGCCTCCTATTAAAACATTGTTCATGGCTGACAAACTACTATCTGTTTTTTTATATAAAAACAAACTATCTTATTTTGCCTTGTACTACAATAGTTTGTAAGGTTGTATTTTTGAATGGATACACAGTCATTTTCAGTTAAGACCGAGCCTCCTGTCAAAACTAGACAAAATCAGTCATTTTCAATTCAGACTAGCCTCCGACAAACCATTCTATAAATAAAACCAAACTAATACAGGTAGAACTGGCACAAAAAATCAAAATTGCTTGAAAAATTCATTTGCTAAGTCACTAGCATGTTTAATCTCATCTTCAGAGGCAACGATGTTCCTTCCCATTAGGATTGAAACGTGGTCCTATGATAAAAAATGTTTAAAAGATGAAGTTTTATAATAAAACTAAATAATGATAGAATTGCATAATTTATATTTGTTCTTATACTACACAATTAGCTAGGAATTTTGAAGAAACTAACCCAAACAAAATAAAATATGCTTGAAGAACTATGAAGCATAAATATTCTAATTTTATCAATGAACACTTTTACTAAGACAATCGTTTAGTAAAAACCCTATGTTTCATAAAAATAATTGGTTGGTAATTTTTTTAAATGAATTTATACTTATTTTATCGGTTATAACTTTGCACTTTTATTTACGTGCATTTCCTTTCTTTTTATGACTGTTTTGGTTATTTTATTAAATTTAATGATAGTGTATATTGAAAAATATTACACAAACACTCAATTAGATTATTTTAAAGTGTCAAATCAAAAAATATTTTAAAATTTATAATGTTATTTGATTTTTTTAAATGATTGTAATTCATTGACCGTGTAAAAATATTTTATATTGTTAGTGCACCATTCTTTTTTCTATTTTATTTCAACAAATATTTGCACTTTCATTTCAAAATATTTATAATAAAAATGCAATATATTGCCTCAAATATAATAGAAGAAAAAGCTCAACATGGTCCTAAAAGTAAATCATAATACTATTTGTGGTGGTCAAAAATTTCTACTAAGAGTAATCTTGTATAAAATTGTCTTTTCTTTTTTTGATTCAAATTGTTGACAAATCAAAATATTTTGCGAATCTTACAAAAAAACCTTGTTAATGTTTTTAAATTTTTTGAAAAAAAAATATTGCCCGTTATGCTAGTGAGTTATAAAACCTTTGCAAAAATATCCACTAATGTAATCAAATAATAGTCTGTTTGCTCAAACACGTAAAACCATCCCTAAATTATAAATAAAAAATATTGATGTTTTCTTTTAACAATATTGTGTATACAAAAGAAAAAATACAATAAATCTAGAAAGACAAATGAGAGACAGATAACTAAAGTAATGGTATTTCTCACCTAAGTTTAAAGAAATGATTGATTTTTATGCAATTATTTACAAAGCCGAAATTATTTGATAGAGTATATGTCTTTTTTTATTTTACATATTGATGCGTAATAGATATGTAATACATAAATTTAATTATGGTTAAAATCTACTATCGCTTTGTATTTTTAAAATATAGAATATTTATTTTCATGCGAGATGTATGACTTCAAATGTCATATTTAAAACATGAGGAAAAATGAAGAATGTATTATTTCACCAAATATATTAGTGGTGGTGTTATCTTAATATACTAAAACAAAATACATGTTTAGGCATTAAATTTAAAACAAAATATGAACTAAACACGTGTTTTGTACGGGATTAAAGTACAAATTTATGCCTTGTGCTACAATTATGTTAGAGAGTTGTTGTATTATTTTATTGTGCCTTGTGCTACAATTGTTTCTAAGGTTGTATTATTAGATGAATTGTTTGTAAGATTGTATTATAGGAAGAATACACGGGCATTTTCAGTTCAGACTGAGCCTCCTGTTAAAACATTGTTCATGGCTGACAAACTACTATGACAAACTACTATCTGCTTTTTTATATAAAAAACAAATATCTTATTTTTCCTTGTGCTACAATAGTTTGTAAGGTTGAATTTTTGAATGGATACACAGTCATTTTCAGTTAAGACCGAGCCTCCTGTTAAAACCGACAAAATCACCATTTTCAATTCGACTAGCCTCCGACAAACCATTCTATAAATAAAACCAAACTAATACAGGTAGAACTGGCACAAAAAATCAAAATTGCTTGAAAAATTCATTTCCTAAATCACCAGCATGTTTAATCTCATCTTCAGAGGCAACGATGTTCCTTCCCATTGAGATTGAAACGTGGTCCTATGATAAAAAATGTTTAAAAGTTGAAGTTTTATAATAACACTAAGTGATGATAGAATTGCATAATTTATATTTGTTCTTATATTACACAATTAGTTAGGAATTTTGAAGAACCTAACCCAGACAAAATAAAATATGCCTCAAGAACTATGAAGCATAAATATTGTAATTTTATAAACGAAAACTTTTACTAAGACAATCGTTTAGTAAAAACCCTTTGTTTCATAAAATTAATTGGTTTGTAGTTTTTTTTAAATGAATTTATACTTATTGTTTCGGTTATAACTTTACACTTTTATTTACTACGTGCATTTCCTTTGTTTTAATGACTGTTTTTGTTATTTTATTAAATTTAAATATAGTGTATATTGAAAAATATTACACAAACACTCAATTATATTATTTTAAAGTGTCAAACCAAAAAATATTTTAAAATCTATAATGTGATTTGACTTTTAAAATGATTGTGATTCATTGACCGTGTAAAAATATTTTATATTGTCAGTGCACCATTCTTTTTTCTATTTTATTTCAACAAATATTTTCATTTTCATTTCAAAATATGTATAATAAAAATGCAATATATTGCCTCAAATATAATAGGAGAAAAAGCTCTACATGGTCCTAAAAATAAATCATAATACTATTTGTGGTGGTAAAAAATTTCTACTAAAACTAATCTTGTATAAAATTGTCTTTTTTTTTATGATTCAAATTGCTGACAAATCACATTATTTTCCTAATTTTACAAAAAACGCTTGTTAATGTTTTTAAATTTTTTGGAAAAAAAATATATCGCCCGTTATGCTAGTGACTTATAAAACCTTTGCAAGAAAATCCCACTAATGTAATCAACTACTAGTTTTGTTAGTGTTTTAAGTTGGCATTACTTTTTGGTAAAACTAGGCTATGACAATGTCTTGATAAAAGTCATGACATTCAGAGATTGAAGATAAATCCTACTTGACAAGGATGTTTAAAGTACAGCTCAGAACTGGAAGCTAAAAGCTGTGCTGGAATTCTGCAGAAAATATTCTGATGTCATAACGAATGTTATGACATTCAGTGTGACATTCTGTTCTGCAGAATCTATTTTTTCCTGAGATTTTTCTGAAAGTTTGTTGAGCTGTTGTATTATGTTTTTCTATTATTAGATTGTATGCTCACGTGGCTGTTAGGTTAATCTTAGTTAAACCTAAATTGGTTTTAGATAAGACCAAGTTTTTAGGATTAATTAAGTGAACCCTAGCAATATTTATGGAAGCCCAAAACTGAAGTTTCAGGACTGCTTCTATAAAAGGAATAGAACCCTTACACTGCTGTTGCGCCTCTGGAATGTATTGAAGATTTAGCAGGTTGTTATTTGTGTAATTCTAGTTACTCTTGTGAGCCAAGCAATTATCAATTGATAAGTGTCTTGGACTAGGATCTGTTTGTAAAGGTAGTTTATCACTCAAAGCTTTGAAGCACGAGTGCTTGTCTCTTGATTAAAGTTTGGAGCAAAATCAAGATAGTTTATTGAAGTGTGTCTTCACAATTCAATTATTTAATAGGTTGGTATCACAGCTATGATTGAGGGGGAGTGAGTAGGAACTCAGGTCTAAGTAGGACTTAGATTGAAGTTGCATTGAGTAGGTTTTAAGTGAAGGAGATAAACTGGTTGGTTTATTCCTGAATTAATTCTACTAATAGTGAATTTCCTCCCTGGCTTGGTAGCCCCCAGATGTAGGTGTAGTTACACACTGAACTGGGTGAACAATTTATTGTGTTCTTTACTGCTGTTTGAATTTATTGTGTGAATTGTTAACAAAGTGTCAGATACTGTGTCATAACATTCTCTGTGACATCACGTATCTGCTTCCAGGAATTTCAAGTTTGTTTCATTCGAAACACACAAAACCATCCCTAAATTATAAATAAAAAAATATTGATATTTTCTTTTAACAATATTATGTATACAAAAAGAAAAAAAATACAATAAATCTAGAAAGACAAATGAGAGACGGATAACTAAAGTAATGGTATTTATCACCTAAGTTTAAAGAAGTGATTGATTTTTTATGCAATTATTTAGAAAGCCTAAATTATTTGATAGAGTATATGTCTTTTTTTTATTTTACATATTGATGAGTAATAGGTATGTAATACATAAATTTAATTGTGGTTAAAATCTACTATCACTTTGTATTTTTAAAATATAGAATATTTATTTTCATGTGAGATGTATGACTTCAAATGTCATATTTAAAACATGAGGAAAAATGAAGAATGTATTATTTCACCAAATTGTTAGTGGTGGTGTTATCTTAATATATTAAAACAAAATACATGTTTAGGCGTTAAATTTAAAATAAAATATCACCTAAACACGTGTTTTGTACGGGATTAAAGTACAAATTTATGCCTTGTGCTACAATTATGTTAGAGAGTTGTTGTATTATTTTACTGCGCCTTGTGCTACAATTGTTTGTAAGGTTGTATTATTAGATGAATTGTTTGTAAGATTGTATTATAGGATGAATACACGGTCATTTTCAGTTCAGACTGAGTCTCCTGTTAAAACATTGTTCATGGCTGACAAACTACTATCTGCTTTTTTATATAAAAAACAAACTATCTTATTTGCCTTGTGCCACAATAGTTTGTAAGGTTGAATTTTTGAATGGATACATAATCATTTTCAGTTAAGACCGAGCCTCCTGTCAAAACCAGACAAAATCAGTCATTTTCAATTCATACTAGCCTCCGACAAACCATTCTAAAACTAAAACCAGACAAATACAGGCAGAACTGGCACAAAAAATCAAAATTGCTTGAAAAATTCATTTCCTAAATCACTAGCATGTTTAATCTCACAACGATGTTCCTTCCCATTAGGATTGAAACGTGGTCCTATGATAAAAAATGTTTAAAAGATGAAGTTTTATAATAAAACTAAATAATGATAGAATTGCATAATTTATATTTGTTCTTATACTACACAATTAGTTAGGAATTTTGAAGAAACTAACCCAAACAAAATAAAATATGCTTGAAGAACTATGAAGCATAAATATTCTAATTTTATCAATGAAAACTTTTACTAAGACAATCGTTTAGTAAAAACCCTATGTTTCATAAAATTAATTGGTTGGTAACTTTTTTTAAATGAATTTATACTTATTTTATCGGTTATAACTTTGCACTTTTATTTACGTGCATTTCCTTTCTTTTTATAACTGTTTTGGTTATTTTATTAAATTTAATGATAGTGTATATTGAAAAATATTACACAAACACTCAATTAGATTATTTTAAAGTGTCAAATCAAAAAATATTTTAAAATTTATAATGTTATTTGATTTTTTAAATGATTGTGATTCATTGACCGTGTAAAAATATTTTATATTGTTAGTGCACCATTCTTTTTTCTATTTTATTTCAACAAATATTTGCATTTTCATTTCAAAATATTTAGAATAAAAATGCAATATATTGTCTCAAATATAAGAGAAGAAAAAGCTCAACATGGTCCTTAAAATAAATCATAATACTATTTGTGGTGGTCAAAAATTTCTACTAAGAGTAATCTTGTATAAAATTGTCTTTTCTTTTTTTGATTCAAATTGTTGACAAATCAAAATATTTTGCAAATCTTACAAAAAAACCTTGTTAATGTTTTTAAATTTTTTGAAAAAAAATATATTGCCCGTTATGCTAGTGAGTTATAAAACCTTTGCAAAAAAATCCACTAATGTAATCAAATAATAGTCTGTTTCGTTCGAAACACAGAAAACCATCCCTAAATTATAAATAAAAAAATATTGATGTTTTCTTTTAACAATATTGTGTATACAAAAAGAAAAAAATACAATAAATCTAGAAAGACAAATGAGAGACGGATAACTAAAGTAATGGTATTTCTCACCTAAGTTTAAAGAAATGATTGATTTTTATGCAATTATTTACAAAGCCTAAATTATTTGATAGAGTATATGTCTTTTTTTATTTTACATATTGATGAGTAATAGATATGTAATACATAAATTTAATTATGGTTAAAATCTACTATCGCTTTGTATTTTTAAAAGTAGAATATTTATTTTCATGCGAGATGTATGACTTCAAATGTCATATTTAAAACATGAGGGAAAATGAAGAATGTATTATTTCACCAAATATATTAGTGGTGGTGTTATCTTAATATATTAAAATAGAATACATGTTTAGGCATTAAATTTAAAACAAAATATGAACTAAACACGTGTTTTGTACGGGAGTACAAATTTATGCCTTATGCTACAATTATGTTAGAGAGTTGTTGTATTATTTTATTGTGCCTTGTGCTACAATTGTTTCTAAGATTGTATTATTAGATGAATTGTTTGTAAGATTGTATTATAGGAAGAATACACGGGCATTTTCAGTTCAGACTGAGCCTCCTGTTAAAACATTGTTCATGGCTGACAAACTACTATGACAAACTACTATCTGCTTTTTTATATAAAAAACAAATATCTTATTTTTCCTTGTGCTACAATAGTTTGTAAGGTTGAATTTTTGAATGGATACACATTCATTTTCAGTTAAGACCGAGCCTCCTGTTAAAACCAGACAAAATCAGTCATTTTCAATTCAGACTAGCCTCCGACAAACCATTCTATAAATAAAACCAAACTAATACAGTAGAACTGCACAAAAATCAAAATTGCTTGAAAAATTCATTTCCTAAATCACCAGCATGTTTAATCTCATCTTCAGAGGCAACGATGTTCCTTCCCATTGAGATTGAAACGTGGTCCTATGATAAAAAATGTTTAAAAGTTAAAGTTTTATAATAACACTAAGTGATGATAGAATTGCATAATTTGTATTTGTTCTTATATTACACAATTAGTTAGGAATTTTGAAGAAACTAACCCAGACAAAATAAAATATGCCTCAAGAACTATGAAGCATAAATATTATAATTTTATAAACGAAAACTTTTACTAAAACAATCGCTTAGTAAAAACCCTTTGTTTCATAAAATTAATTGGTTTGTAGTTTTTTTTAAATTAATTTATACTTATTGTTTCGGTTATAACTTTACACTTTTATTTACTACGTGCATTTCCTTTGTTTTAATGACTGTTTTGGTTATTTTATTAAATTTAAATATAGTGTATATTGAAAAATATTACACAAACACTCAATTATATTATTTTAAAGTGTCAAACCAAAAAATATTTTAAAATCTATAATGTGATTTGACTTTTAAAATGATTGTGATTCATTGACCGTGTAAAAATATTTTATATTGTCAGTGCACCATTCTTTTTTCTATTTTATTTCAACAAATATTTTCATTTTCATTTCAAAATATGTATAATAAAAATGCAATATATTGCCTCAAATATAATAGGAGAAAAAGCTCAACATGGTCCTAAAAATAAATCATAATACTATTTGTGGTGGTAAAAAATTTCTACTAAAAATAATCTTGTATAAAATTGTCTTTTTTTTTATGATTCAAATTGCTGACAAATCACATTATTTTCCTAATTTTACAAAAAACGCTTGTTAATGTTTTTAAATTTTTTGGAAAAAAAATATATCGCCCGTTATGCTAGTGACTTATAAAACCTTTGCAAGAAAATCCCACTAATGTAATCAACTACTAGTTTTGTTAGTGTTTTAAGTTGGCATTACTTTTTGGTAAAACTAGGCTATGACAATGTCTTGATAAAAGTCATGACATTCAGAGATTGAAGATAAATCCTACTTGACAAGGATGTTTAAAGTACAGCTCAGAACTGGAAGCTAAAAGCTGTGCTGGAATTCTGCAGAAAATATTCTGATGTCATAACTAATGTTATGACATTCAGTGTGACATTCTGTTCTGCAGAATCTGTTTTTTCCTGAGATTTTTCAGGAAGTTTGTTGAGCTGTTGTATTATGTTTTTTTGTTATTAGATTGTATACTCACGTGGCTGTTAGGTTAATCTTAGTTAAACCTAAATTTGTTGTTGATAAGACCAAGTTTTTAGGATTAATTAAGTGAACCCTAGCTATCTTTATGGAAGCCCAAAACTGAAGTTTCAGGACTGCTTCTATAAAAGGAATAGAACCCTTACACCGGCTGGAATGTATTGAAGATTTAGCAAGTTGTTATTTGTGTAATTCTAGTTACTCTTGTGAGCCAAGCAATTATCAATTGATAAGTGTCTTGGACTAGGATTTTTTTGTAAGGGTAGTTTATCACTCAAAGCGTTGAAGCACGAGTGTTTGTCTCTTGATTAAAGCTTTGAAGCAAAATCAAGATAGTTTATTGAAGTGTGTCTTCACAATTCAATTATTTAATAGGTTGGTATCACAGCTATGATTGAGGGGGAGTGAGTAGGAACTCAGGTCTAAGTAGGACTTAGATTGAAGTTGCATTGAGTAGGTTTTAAGTGAAGGAGATAAACTGGTTGGTTTATTCCTGAATTAATTCTACTAATAGTGAATTTCCTCCCTGGCTTGGTAGCCCCCAGATGTAGGTGTAGTTACACACTGAACTGGGTAAACAATTTATTGTGTTTTTTGCTGCTGTTTGAATTTATTGTGTGAATTGTTAACAGAGTGTCAGATACTATGTCATAACATTCTCTGTGACATCACGTATCTGCTGCCAGGAATTTCAATTGGCATCAGAGCGGGCACCCTGCCTGTTATTTCTGGGTGAGATCTAGGGATAATAGTTTCTGGCGTAATGGATAAGGAAGGAGGATTTGGAGGTAGACCACCTATACTGGATGGGTCTAATTATGATTACTAGAAACCTCGTATGGTTGGTTTTTTAAGATCAATGGATATTAAAGCTTGGAGAGCTACTGACAAAGGTTGGAAACATCCCACCAAGCTTGAGAAAGATGGGACTACTGTCTTGAAACCTGAGGAAGAATGGAGCAAAGAGGAAGAGGAGCTAGCACTGGGGAACTCTAAAGCATTTAATGCCTTATTCAATGGTATTGACAGAAATATCTTCAGACTAGTTCATCAATGTGAGCTGGCCAAGGATGTTTGGGACACTCTCAAAACTACTCATGAGGGGACATCCAAGGTGAAGATGTCAAGACTTCAGATGCTCACTACAAAATTTGAGAATTTGAAGATGAAAGAAGATGAGACTATTCATGAGTTTCACATGAATATCTTGGAGATTGCCAACACCTCAGGAGCACTTGGTGAAAAGATGTCAGAAGAAAAGCTGATGAGAAAGATTCTCAGATCCTTGCCTAAAAGATTTGCAATGAAAGTGACTGCAATAGAGGAGGCCCAGGACATCAGCACCTTGAAGGTTGAAGAACTTATTGGATCTTTTATGACTTTTGAGATGGGAATCAGTGAAACTGTTGACATGAAGAACAAGAGCATAGCACTTGTATCCAATACTGAAGAGGGATGCAAGGTGGATGATGAAGAGAAGATATCTGAAGCTATAGCTATGCTTGGAAGGCAGTTCAACAGACTCATCAAGAGGGTTGATCCAAAGTCAAGGTCCAATGTCAAGGATATTTCATCTGACATTAGCAGATCTTATGACTCCAGCAGAAGATCAAAGTCAAAAGAAAGAGGAAGTCAAAACAGAGAAATCCAGTGTCATGGTTGTGAAGGATATGGACATATTAGAGCTGAATGTCCCACCTTTCTAAAGAAACAAAAGAAAGGGATGACTGTCACTTGGTCTGATGGTGACTCAGGAAGTGACTCTGAGGAAGAAGCAGCCAAACTTGTCACTGCTCTTTCTGGGGTGTGCAATTATGATATGGATTCTAGTGATGAGGAAGTGTCATTTGAAGAACTTGCTGGTACTTACAAGAAGCTGTGTATCAGAAGTGGTGAAGTATGTCAGCAGAATGAAAAGCAGAAAAAGCTGATTGACAAGTTGGAGGCAGAAAATGTGAAGCTGAAAGCTGAGAAGAAGGAAAATACAGTCACTGTAGGTCATCTCAACAGGGAAATTATAGTGTTGAATTCCAAACTTGATCAGATGACTAAATCTGTCAAGATGCTGACTACTGGGACTGATAAGTTGGAAGAAATCCTTCAGCTTGGACAAAATGCAGGAAATAAGCATGGTCTAGGATATGTGGCTGAAAAGAAACCTGTTAGTGACATGAATAAGAAGAGGCATGGGAAACCAAAGTCAAAATAGTTGTCACAACATAAAACAGGAAATGTGTCTGGCTCAGGGTATGTGGCTGCTAAGAACTTTGTTGACAACAAAAAGAAGAACAGACCTAATAAACCAATGTCAAAACAGATGTCACAACATTGGGTTCAACATCAAGATCAAAGAAACATGAACAAAAAGTTTCAAATATGGAGATGTCATTATTGTGGAAGGTTTGGTCACATAAAGCCTTTTTTCTTTAGACTACATGGATATCCTAATCAAGGTTCTTATGTGAAGCCTAAGACCAACAAGGTATCATTCACTCAACAGTGGAAGAAGAAGACTGCAGCTCTGATAGCTCACACTTCTCTTAGAGTGTCTGCCAAAGAAGATTGGTACTTTGACAGTGGGTGTTCTAAGCATATGACTGGAGACAGAAATCTTCTTAATAATGTCAAACCTCATTCTACCAGTTTTGTTACTTTTGGAGATGGAGCTAAAGGAGAAATCAAAGGTGTTGGAAACTCAAACTGGTCTGGAGTTCCAAACCTAAATGGAGTATTGTTGGTAAAAGGTTTGACTTCTAATCTCATCAGCATAAGTCAGCTATGTGATATGGGATTCAAAGTCAACTTCACTAAGTCTGAATGTCTTGTAATCAATGATGAACAGAAAGTGATTATGAGAGGAGTCAGATCAAAGGACAACTGCTACATGTGGGAATCTGAGAACACCACCCTGTCGTCTGTGTGTTCTACAGACAAAGATGAAGAGGAGGTAACATTGTGGCACCAAGAACTTGGTCATTTACATCTCAGAGGAATGGAAAGGATCAGTTCCATGGAGGCAGTCAGAAGGATACCAAGACTTCACATTGATGAAGGGAGAGTCTGTGGTAAGTATAAGGCTGGACAGGAAACCAGAATGTCACACTCAATGTCTAGACATCTGACCAATTCTAAAGTGTTGAAGCAAGCTACTAGGGCCTGGTATGAAAGACTAACCAAGCTCCTTACTGACAAAGGATATAGGAAAGGAGCCTTGGATAAAACCCTCTTTGTCAAGAATGAAGGAGGAAAGATAGTGGTGGCTCAAATTTATGTTAATAATATAGTATTTGGAGGAATGTCAGACACAATGGTGAGACATTTTGCCAACCAAATGCAAGCTGAATCTGGAATGAGCCTCATGGGAGAGTTGATTTATTTTATTGGACTACAAGTCACACAGATGGAAGACTCAACATTTCTTTCACAGAGCAAGTATGCAAGGAATATTGTCAAGAAGTTTGAAATGAAGAATACAAGCCATAAAAGGACTCCTACTCCTACACATTTGAAGTTGCCCAAGAACACATGTAAAGAAAATGTTGATCAAAGCTTGTATAAAAGCACTTCTGGAGGATGTTTCTTCTTAGGAAATAATCTTGTTCTTTGGTTCAGCAAGAAGCAAAACTGTGTGTTCTTGTACACTAATGAGGCTGAATACATAGCAGCTGGTAGCAGTTGCTCTCAGATGATCTGGATGAAGCAGATGCTGACTGACTACAATGTCATACAGGATGTCATGACATTGTACTGTGACATGTTTACTAAAGCTCTTGAGGCTAGTCAGGTTGAGCTTTTAAGAGGCAAGTTGGGTATTTGTCAATATGAGGAATTGTAGCAATTAACATTGTTTACAAGAAGGAATAGAAGGGACCTTTTACTTCAATCAATTATAAGTGGGTCATTTAATTATTTTTACCCTATTTTTAAAAGGTCCAAGAATAGGAAGAGACTTCTTCATATAATAGTTGCCTCATTTGAAAGTATCATATTTTCTTCATCCAAAAGAAACTTTCAAACCCTCTACCATTCTCGCTCTCATTTCCTCAAAAATTCTCAGGAAAATATGTCTTCATCATCTTCATCATCTCAAGAATCTGGTTCTTCTTCTCCCACCATGGATGAGATTAGGGCAAATGCTGAAACCATGCATGTTGAAGCTCTAAGGATTACTCCACTTCATGCAATAGCTACTGACCCTGAGAAAGTCAAGAAAATGCGTACAAGGAGTGCTCGAAGGTCACAAGCATCACCTTCTAGTAAGAACTCTCAACCATCTTCGTCTGTGCCCTCAGAAATAGCAAACAAAGAGGGGTCTAGGTCTGTGCATGAAGCTATTGCTAGAATAGTGACTAGTATCCTAAATGAGAACCAATCTGTTCCTGGGGTTTCTGTCCCTCTAAACCAAGAGTCTGTTAGCCCTAGTTTAGAAGCTGATCCAGATGTCACTAAGAATGTCAAGACATCTGATGATCAAGTCAAGGAAATACCTATGGATCCTGATACTGAAACTCCCATTGATTCTCCTGTCAAGAATGCTGTTAATCCATTTGTTCCAATTCCTGAAATGTGTGAGGATGATACTCCTATTGAACCCCCTATTGTTAATGAAGATGAGATTTCTGATGGTATATTTGAGGAATCTCCAGCAAAATGTAACTCTGTTAAAACCCCTGTGAAACCTGCTGACTACATCTCTGACAGTATTCTAGAAGAGACTCCAGAGACACCAATTGGTGATGATCTTGAAAAGTCTCCAATTCAAGATTTTGAGGAATTGGTTGAACCCCCTGTTATTAATCTAGATGAGGAATTCTCTGATAATGACCTCATTGCTAAAGTTAATCCTAGCATTGCCAGAAGGGTGATGAATAGGAAAGGGAAGCAGAATGCTATTCCAAGTCCTGTTCAGGAGAAGGTTGCTAAAGTTGCCCATAAGACTCCTAGGGTTGAGAGCAAGACTGAAGAAAAATCTGGTAAAGATAAGGCTGGAACCCACCAAAGGGAAGAGTAGGGTGAAGACTGTTGGTGGTATCTCTAGGCCAAAGAGAACCCCAATTGTGAAGAAGAGGAAGGTACCTGAACAATCAGAACCTGATGATGATTCTGATTTTAATGTTGAAGAGAATGTCTCAGACATTCATCCAAGAAAGAAGCCTTCTCTTGGGAAACTCCCCAAAGTCCCTGAAGTGGCAATTGACAATATTTCCTTTCACCACCCTGAGAATGCTAACAGGTGGAAATATGTGTGTTTGAAGAGAATTGCACTTGAAAGGGAACTGAATAAGAGTGCCCTTGAATGCAAGGATGTTATTGATTTGATTAAAGAAGCTGGGTTAATGAAGACTGTGGTGAAGTTCTCAAATTGTTATGATGTGTTGGTGAAGGAGTTCATTGTGAACTTGTCAAGTGGCTGTGCTGATGGAAGGTCAGCTGATTTCAAGACTGTTTATGTCAGAGGAAGAAGAGTGACGTTTTCCCCAAGTGTGATCAACAAATATTCAGATGATGCTCAACCTGAGCTAGAAGAAACTGATAATCAAATATGTCACACAATCACTGCTAAACAAGTGAAACATTGGCCAATGAAGGGAAAACTAACTGCCAGCAGACTAATTGTAAAGTTTGCTATTTTGCACAAAATAGGTGCTGCAAACTGGGTTCCAATAAACCACAAGTCCACCATCTCCATTGCTCTGGCAGATTCATCTTTGATGTTGGTACTAAAGCAAAATTTGATTATGGAACTTATATCATTGAGCAAACCCTTAAACATGCTGAAAGTTATGCAATTGTCATACCCCAAAATTTGCCCTCCATCTACTCAAGAGATTTCATACATCCATACTCAAGGGTTCCTCAAGAGTTGATTAGACAAACTCTCTCCTAGACAATCAACCCAAACTAGGGTTTGGTATCTCTCAAGTCAAGATGGATTTCCAACATCTCCAATGGCCTTCATGCCTCCTCATATGCTTCAAAGATTCTCCATGTCAAGTTTCAAGCCTCACAAGTCAAGTTTCCTCAGACAATTGCTCAGATGGTTGAAAATCGGGTGTATTGAACAAAAAGTCAACTGTGGTCAATATACAGTCAAACTTCATAATTTTTGGTCAACATCCTCATTTTGAAGTAACATTCATCATTTGATCAAGGGTTGATCATGATTCATCAAGAAAACTCAAGATTTGCTCAAAAGTCAAACTTTCTAAATTAGGGTTTCTAGGTGAAAAGTCAACTGAACTTTGACTGATCATAACTTTCTCATACTTTCTCAGAAATTTTCCCACCAAAGCTCATTTTGAAGGAAATTCAATTCTCTACAACTTCATGTCTCACAAGAATGTCCAAAAAATGCTTCATTTGAGAGGTATAGCTCAAAACATTACAGGTCATTTTCAAAGTCAACAAAAAGTCAACTTTTTGTTTTGAAGATATATTGAGCATGGTAACTCCAATTGAGATGAAACCAAAGACATTGTTTAGAGGACTCTTAGAGCTTTCCAAAAAGTCCAAGAACACTCAAAAATGTGGAAAATTGAGCAAGTTACACCATTCACAAGTTGGGAAGTTTTGGAAGAATGCACAAAGAGAGATACTTCAAAAAATCAAATCTTTTGCAAATGGGCCTACTTTTTCTTCATCCTAACTTGTTCCTCATGCAATTAGGAATGTCCAAGCCCAATGCCACGAATTTTTGATTTATTTTTCTATTTAATTTGTAATTTATTCATTTAAATGCAAATTAAATCTTAAAATAAATTATAAAATCAAAATTAATTGGAAGATTGATTTTTATTGCTTTCTTGTGATCCAATCAACCCATAAATGCCAGCAATTTCGAAATTAGATCAAATTTGGCAAGATTGGATTGAAATTGGACAAAATTTGAAAATTTGATTTCATGAGAATATCAAATTTGATTTCCATTGAATATTGATTAATTCTTTCCAAATTCAATCCCAAATCCATCCAGCATATATACTTGATGCATACCTATCAAGAGAGAACGAAAAAATTGCCTTGGAAACCCTATTCTAAAAGTGAAAAAACCGTGGTGCATAAGCTACTAGCAATCCTAGTTCCAGCCATCCACAGCCGATTTTGAGGATTCCATTGCATTCCTTGTGCCATTCAGAATCGATCCAGATACTTACATCATCAAAAACCATCCAGAATCAAGGAATCACGAATTGGTTTGTTCATACTTTTTTCAAAATCGTGTTTCATTACTCATGCATTATTAACAAGTTTTGATGTTTGTTTCATGCTTAGAACAAAGTTTGCAAGCGATCTGGGCAGGTTAATTGCATTTCCATGGCCTGAAACGTAATATGCCATAACTAGGGTTCTTGAGCTCGATTTAGGGCTTGGCTTATTAGGAAAAATTGGACCACGAGACTAGTACCAATGCATTCGGAATGACGCCCTGAATCGAACCATGACTTTAGAATTAATTTATATTATGTGTGCTTGATTTTTGAATTAGCCAGGGTTGTAGCGTCGAACAATGGCCGACGCTGAGTTTTTAAAAATTCAAAACGAGGAAGACGAAGCTTGGCGCGTGATCTGGAGCATCAGGGGACGACGCGTGTTTGTAATCCGTTCGCTCCAGTTTCCAAACAGTGATGCGTGCTAGCTCAGATGACAAAGGCAAGGGGATTCAAAGTTTGAACACAAGGTCTCCAGTTCGAATCCTGGCAAGACCAATGTTCTTTTCCTTTTTACAAAACTCATTATTTTTCTATTTTCTTATTATTTCAATATTTTCATATCATTTTAATTATTTTCATCATTTTAATTCTGCATTAAAAAATTACCAAAAACATTTTTTCTTTTTATATTATTTTCATAAAAATCTTTATTTAATTTAATAAATTAAAAAATATAATTTTTGCATGCATATTTATTTTATTTATAATTTTTGCATTTAATTCACTTTTAATTGCATTTTAATTATTAAATCTTTTCTAAAAAATCCCAAAAAATTATTTTAACTTATTTATCTTATTTCGAGCATGTAGTAATTTTCTCATATTAAAACTTGCATTTTTTCTAACTTTTTCTCTTATTTCGATTTCATCATATTTTCCGATCTCTTATTCTTTCACAGGTTGTTCCGATTCGGACGTTTTCTTTTTATCATTCTATTTTTTCCAATAATGTAATTGTTCATGGGTTGTAATAGTTTAATCTAGGGTTTTACTTTCCGCATTTTAAATTATGTATCTGCCCCAAAGCCATGTAATAGCGTAGGTTTTACTTTCCGCACCTTTACATTTCTGCCTTTACATTCCGCATTTTAATTTCCGCACCCTATAAATTGCTAGTAACTAGGCGTGTATGGCAAGATAATAATTGGACATAGCTCACTAATTTTCAAGATAACATATTCTCGAATTCAACACACTTCTCTCACACACGCACCCCTCAGGGTAATTCTCTCTCGATGCCTTTCGATTGCAAATGGTCATGTCCCTCGAACGTAGAGGTATTCTAGCACCGTTGCCTCCAAACAAATCATCATAGTCCCTTCGATAACAAAGATCATAAGACCCACGATGTCGCCTCCGAATACATGATCTTGACTCGATTGTCGCCACGAAAATGATGATAGTCCTTCGAATGTGCTAGGATACTTCCTACAAGTTGCCTTCTATGACCATCCGATGTCCCTTCGAATGTCCCGCTTACATCCAACGAATGGAGCTACCTACTAACTAATGGTATGGCTAGCGCTATTCTAAAGGAACGTAGAAGTACGAAAACGACCAATTCGAGTGGGTAATAAGTCTTTAGTTGCTTGCTCTATCAAATGCTTTTCACACCACACACTTTTTCAAAGTTCAAATTCTTTTCAAAACAAAAACATTTCCGAACACTTTGTATACACTCCTACATGAGTCATTACAAAGTCAAAGCGAAATGCCTCTTTCAAAACATTTTGTCAAACACATGTAAAGCAATTTTAAAAGGTGATCTAGAGCAACTAAGAGCCCGTAGATAACTACGGATGGAAAGGGTGCTAATACCTTCCTTTTCATAACCATTCTCCGAACTCGTAATCTAACGAAGGTCTTTTTTCTGTTACTTTTACCTTCCCTTAATTGGATAAAATAAAAGTCGGTGGCGACTCTTGCTATCCGCACATTTGGATACAAAATCCTACAAAGTCGGCTCACCGACATGTAATCGGCGACTCACTGGGAACACCCAAAGAGAGAATTTTTGGATTTCTAGATAACCTTTATTGCTTTTTGTTTGACTTGTATGCTTTATCTTTAAGGGTTGCTTGGGTATTATATTGTTGGGATCCTACACCGATCCGGTTTTTAGGTAAGTGGCATTAGATCATCGCGACCGCTAGACGATAACTAAACGGTCAACATGATGGCTACGTTAGCGTGACACTTTGGTTGTCCCGATACTCTTCATTCCCAAGTTGAAGATAGTATTTGGCTTCTGGTGTCATCAAGCGCTAACTAAACTTTTAGAACCTTAATTGACCCATCTTAGCCATTAGAAGGTAGTGAGATGGTCGGCTTTGTGTAGACCGAGGTTGGTTGATACTCGATGCTACGCCATTGAGATTAGACTTTGGGACATTTTCGATCGACCACTTGGCCGTCAGATTGAAATAAGCGCCTACGAAAGATCGATGATGTGAGATTCCTAGAACCGTTACTATTATAGGACAGATGAACCAACTCAAACTTTTGGTGGGGTAATCACCTATACCTCATGCAAGCCTTAAACATAGGCTCATTGTGTGAATTGTTGTGTGTGCTAAACATGACATCATGACATCATTCGCATTGCATATCATTTCTAACTATTTCAAGGACCTAGGGATTTATCTTTGCTCGCTTTGTAGGGATTATGGCTTCTAGAAAGACTATCCGAATCAACTTCATGGGTATCCCTTCTCAACTCAAAGAATTGGTTTCGTAAATTCCCGACCATGCTCGGCTCATCAAAAGACATGGTTATCTGCTTGATTTGGTTATTCCTTTTGAAGAAGATATGATGCATGTCCTATTCCAGCTTCTTGATCCGAAACACCATTGCTTCACATTTCCATTATCATTGGTTCCTACCTTAGAAGAGTTCTCTGCTACTTGGGGTACCTATTCTTGACCAAATGCCATTCACGGTCTAGAAAAGGTTCCTAGGTACGAAGACATTGCATCCGCCTTTACATCTTAAGCGCCGACATTGAAGCCAATTGGGAAACTAGAAGTGAGTTAAGGGTTTACTTTCCAAGTTCTTAATTAAGAAAGCCCGAGAATTCCTCAAAGCTATGAGTTTCCATGCATTTGAAAATATTGTGGCCTTGCTAATTTATGGTTTGGTTCTATTCCTAATTCGATCAATTCATAGATGTCAACGCCATCAAGTTGTTTTCACCCGTAATCCATGCCTACTTTACTTGGAGACATTCTACATTCTCCACACTGTACTACTAAGAGACAAGGAACTCATGTGTTGTACACCGTTACTTTCAAGGTGGTTTATTTCGCACCTTCCTCCATCGCTTTGAAGAATGAACAAAGGTTGAGATGGTCTCAAAGATTGATGTCACTCTCATTCGGATATCCGTTGGAATCTTTTCTCTCAAAAGGACTTCACATTCATTGAGCGTTGTGGAGAATTCTAATGTACCGCTACTTGGTATAAGGGAGGTATTACTTACAACCCTCTCTAGCTCTACGCCGTTTGGTTTTGCCAAGAGATGGTCCACATGATATGCTTCTCCAAGATATTGTGTTCAACTACAATCACGATCTGCATTACCGGAAGGTTTATACACGCTTGGGGCATGGTAAAGAAGATCGATACCAAGACTTTGGGGCACCGAACTCCATTCCTTGGGAACCTTACCTCAAATGGGTGCAGCTCGAGCTCAAAACCTCATGATGCCATTCACACTGCTTTACCAAGAATTATGGAACTGCTATAGGTGACGATCTATGTCGTTTCTCCATCCCGACATGCCTACCGATTTGAAGACATGAAGCGATCCCGGATTCAACTTAAAGAAGAAAGGGATACCTTTGAAGCTGTGTTACAAGCGAGAAGAAAGTGCTAGAGTTGACAAAGCTACTTCACGAGGAGCGAAACATCAATGCCTACATCGGCACCAAGAGGAAGCGCCATGGAGACTTAGAGCTTTAGGATGTTTATGTTTTCTTTTATTGTTTCAATTATCTCTTGTACTTAAAAGAAAAAGAATAATAAAAGAAGTACTAATAAATGTTTGCTCATTGCTTGTTTAACAAATTTAAATCTCTAAGGTCCTTGAAAACATTGCATTGCATTCGTGATAAACATTGCATAGCATAGCATAACATTGCATCACGTACATTGGAGATTGGTTTTCTCATTTGCTCGCTATTTATTTTAGCGTAAATGGCTCTTGAACAGACTATCAAAGATCTCCAAGCTCGTAATGCCTGGCCAAGCAGATGTTCACCAACTTGGTCCAAGGCCAAGAAGATCCAAGAAGCTCATCAACAAGAAGAAGAAGGTTGTTGGTCTCCTCAACATGGGTAGACGCTTCAAAGGGGTCCTAAGGTGGTCACCGTGATTGAGCTCTCAAGAAAGTGTCCATACCGAGGGAGTACCAAGGGTGATGAAGGTGAGCGTGAACCAAAGAAAGGAGGAGAGGACCACGATTATAGCCAACACTCGATGAAGATGACAAATACAAGCAACTTCAAGACCGTCAATGTGGAAAACTCAAGATGTCCGGCTGAACTTTGATGATCCGAGTCTTGTTCCCGGTGTTGTGATTCCAAGTTCAAAGTTCCAACTTTGCCAAGTATGATGGCATGTCTTGCCCAAAGTCGCATTTGAAATCCTATGTCCGTAAGATCAATCCTCACACCGATGATGTAAAGTCAGGATGCACTATTTTCAAGAGAGTTTGTCCGAACCCAGTTGGAATGGTACTATCACCTAGAGAATGAAGATCCGTACTTGGAGTGATTTATGATGCTTTCTGACATGATGAGTACCATGTCGAGTTGACACCCACCGCATGCAACTACAAAGCATGTCTATGGGTCGTGACGAGAAGTTCAAGGAGTATGCTCGTATGGAGAGATCTAGCAGGAGTTCAACCACCCTTGTCCAATAGGGAGTTGGTTGATATGTTTATGGGAACACCGACAGCCCATTCTTCAATCATCTAATTGGTAATTCTTCATCCGGATTCACCGAAATGATATTGACAAAGAAGCGTATCAAGAGTGGAAGATCCATTTAGAGTCATCTTCAAATGTCCAAGAGAGCAAAGAAGCTATGGTCGAAAAGCCGAGCCAAGTCCGACCGCTAATCTGTGGGGCCAGATTCCAATCCTACATCAAGACAACTCTCGAGACAACGCTGAGCTGTAACGCGCCAAGATGCTTTACGAAGATCAAGATGCCTTGTCGCAAGCCTTGCAACACATGTTGAAATCGTGAGTCGATAACCTCGAGGGACCCTCCTCGTAATGTCAACACTTCTCTCCAAGTATAATCCTAATGCTAAGTGTGCTTACCATTCCAAATGCCTGTGGCACGACATCGACAATTGTTGGGCTCAAGAACAAAATTCAAGATATGATTGAAGCTAAGGATTGAGTTTGATCCTCCGCTGAGACCAATGTGATCAACGCGCCTATGCCTAACCATGACAAGGGTTCCAATGTGCGGTGACGATACTTATGTTTTCAACATAGATGACTTGACCATTCCTCCGATGACCGTTAAGAAGAATTTGTTGCAAGCCGGTGTCAATCCAGATGCCAGAGAACTCGCGGTGCCCATCCGCGCCGATGGTTGTGCTTGGTCGAGAAGACGGTTCGCATGATGGATAACCGTGAGATACTATTTCGAAACCACCGTGCGTAAGCGTGAAGAAATATCTAAGTTGAAGATCGACAATGCGAACGAAACTGCTGCCATCCGTGGGATACCTTAGGGCAGCCAAGTGGAAAGTATGATTACATGGTGAAGTACACTGCCTCGAGAGCTACAAGATTCCTATTGAAGATGTTAAGGCGACGGATGGGGTGACGATTTCCCAAGACTATGTCGATGTCAACACAATAAGGATTTCCTCTCACGATCCCGTGCCTAGAGTGGCACCTCTCATTATTACTTCTCCAAGACCGCCCATATTCCTCCGACAAAGCTATCCTTGGAACTATGGAGTCGACGTTTACTATCATGGGCCAAGCAAGACCCTCTCGACTATTAAAGATCTTACCACAAGTTTCTATTCTCGACATCGACAACATCACCGGATCAAGTAAGGTGACCGAATCGAAGGGTATTCTCCAGATCTCTCCTCCAAAAGACACCGCGACTCCACTCACATTCCACTACTCAATCAATATCCCCCTAGAGGGAAAGAACCAAGGACTCATCCCGCTCAACCGTATACCAAAGGAAGTTATCAAGACACCTCCAAACAAGAAATGGAGGAAATTCAAGATCATCAAGAAGAGTGACTACAATGTTGTGGAATGGGACAAACTCCGTCCAAAATCTCCATGCTTGCTCGCTCTTGTTCGAGGCTCATGCTAATGCCTTGGTGAAGTTTCAAGAATGCTCATGTGCCGCAAGACACTACCACCGATCATTTGAAGTTTGTATTGCCCGCTGCCAACAACGGCTTAGGCTTCTCCGATGTCGATTTGACTCTGAAAGAAACACAATAAGGCCTTGCACATCTCCGTTGAATGCAAGTACTGCCTCATGTCTTGGTGGATACCCTGCTCGCCAATATCCTACCAAAGACCGCTTTTGATCGACTTGATGTCGAAGGGTTGGTTCGAGACCCCGACATTATTGTGAGGGCTTTGATGGTTCTAAACGACGACTTGAGAGCTCACTCTTCCCGTTAAATCGGTTCCCCACTTTTGATTCTACTTTTTTGTCATGGACATCCGTCCATTATTCTTGCCTACTTGGACGCCCTTGGATACATGGGCAAAGGGCATACTCTACCTTACATCAAGTCAAGTACCCGTGAAAGGAAAGTTGTTACAAAGGTGGTGAAGAAGAGTATATGGTCACCATATGCCGTCTGCTACCTCGAGATGGAAGGTGAATTCTTCGAGACTCGCAAGCTTTTGAGACAATCCCGAGTCATGCCCTGACTCTCCGCTACCCTAAAGTTGCTAAAGTTCCGCCTAGGATGGCTTCACCAAAGATGCTCAAGCTATTGTTGAACAAGGAGGTAGTATTTGGGAACACCCGATCTTCCCTTCAAATTTGACAAGACCGGTTAAGCTTCACCGTCAAGGGTCAAGATGATACGCCGCGAACGTGCGGCCAACTTCCTTTCCGTGATCGCCCAGTGGAATCCATGCTATAGAAGACGACGACAACGGCTTCGACATCGCAAGTGGATCTTCCCAACTCCGATCAAGGGCTCAAGAATTGGAAGATCAAGACGCTATACCAATCTCCTTTAGCCGAGTAATTGCTCTTGTTTTGTTTTGCTTTTCGTATTTCTTTACGTTTCAACAATAAAGTTTGAAAGCCCGTGCCTGCCCGGGCGCCATGGCTCGCTTATGAGGGTTATTATCTGTTGTTTGCGATTTTCATTCAATAAATTTGGACTTTTGCATTAAATTGTTTGTTTTCTTTCTTTATCACCCTTCAAAAGCTATGTGTTTACACACACCCACGTGATACATCGCGTAATCACTCCGAATCTCGTTATAACTATGCTAGTGCTAAATATGACTTTGATAATCCGATCTACCAAGCCAAGACGAAGTGAGGAAGATTGTGAAGTGCCGTGGAGAACTTGCCGATGCTACAAAGAAGAAGAGCGAGTTATACACCCACACGAAGAGCAAGTCGAGGTTGTGAACTTGGTACCGACGAAGATGTAAAAGAGATCAAGATAGGAGCGGTCTTGAGAAGTGTTAAAGAAAGGTTGATTCGATGCTACGAGACTATGTTGAGGTTTTTGCTTGGTCATACGAAGACATGCCCGGTTTAGACATTGATATTGTGGTGCACCGATTTTCACAAAGAGGGTTTTCCCCAAAAAAGGTTCGCCGCATGCGTCCCGAGATGTCGAGAAGATCAAAGCCAAGTTTGAAGCGCTCAACGCTGGTTTCTTAGTTGTCACCTCTTATCCCTGGGTTGCTAATGTGGTACCCGTGCCTAAGAAGGATGGTAAAGTACGAATGTGTGGATTACGTAGATCCGAACAAAGCGAGTCCGAAAGACGATTTCCACTTCATATTGATGTTCGTAGACAACACCGCCAAAGATAAGGTTTTCCTTCATGGATGGTTTCTCCGTTACAATCGATTAAGATGGCTCCCAAGACATGGAGAAGACTACTTTGTTACACAATGGGTACTTTTCGCTACAAAGTTATGCCGCTCGGATCGAAGAACGCGGCGCCACTTATCGCGCTATGGTGACATTGTTTCATGACATGATTCATCACGAGATAGAGGTCTACGCCGACGACATGATAGCTCGATCACTGCATCAAGAAGAACATCTAGATCATTTGCGTAAACTGCTCGACAGTTGAAGAAGTATGACTAAGACTTAATCCCAACAAGTGCACCTTTGGGTCGATCCGAAAACTCCTAGGGTTTGTTGTCGTGGTAAAGGTATTGAGGTTGACCGCCAAGGTTAAAGCCATCCAAGAGATGCCGCACCGCACCGAGAAAGAAGTCGAGGTTTCTTGGGCCGATTGAACTACATTGCCGATTCATTGCACACCGATCGCTACTTGTGAGCCAATCTTCAAGTTACTTAAGAAAGATCAAGTAGTGGAATGGAACGACTATTGCCGATCGCTTTGACAAAATCAAGGAGTACCTACAGTAATCCTCCCATCCCGATATACCATCAAGGAAGACCTCTTATCATGTACTGATGTTAGAGAACTCAATGGGTGTGTGTGGGGCAACATGACGAGTCGGTCGAAAAGAGCATGCAATATACTACCTTAGCAAAAGTTTACCGGCGTGAAACAAGATACTCAAACTTGAGAAAACTTGCAACGCTTTTTGGGCTGCTCGCCGACTAAGACAAGATATGTTGACTCACACTACCTTGTTGATTTCTAAGATGGATCCGATAAAATACATCTTTGAGAAACCCTCTCCGAAGAATAGCAAGATGGAAAATGATCTTGACCGAATATGACATCCAAGACACTTTGCGATCAAAGGAAGTAGATCATTTGCCTGATCAGCCTCAAAAGATTTGCAATGGCATTACGCATCATTATATCCCCAGCGGACATACGATCACCGCCAGACCATGGTTTTTGGAGCCACCAACAACATGGCCCAAAATACTTTAAGCCATTGCATCATGGTCTTGCAAGTCAAGGCTATTGACTTAAGAATCAAGTTCTTACAAGTGTATGGAGACTCACTTTAGTGGTCACCGATTGAGGGCGAGGGATACGAAGCATCCGAATCTCATTCGACGAGAGCATGTGTTCGAGTTTGATCCCTATCAAGAGATTACTTTGATCACATTCCACGAGAAGAGAATCGGCTGAAGACGACTACTATGTCGCCTATGTTCAAGGTCGATGGGATAACGAGGCTCCCGATCATCATTGAGAAGTTCGACGAACCAGCAGATTGTTGTGAGCTTGACGCAGTAAGAGAAACCTTGGTACTATGACGAAAGAGGTATCTTGAGACTCGTGAATATCCCGCAGGGCATCGTCAATGATAAGAAGTTCATGAGAAGATTCGATCCAAATTCTTTCTCAAAGAACGGCATCTTATACAAACGCAACCACGACTTGTGCTTACTCTACTGTGTAGACCAAACAAAGAATGCGATCATGGAAGAGTTACACGGCTAATTTGGTACCCATTCCGGGGACACACCATGGCTAAAAAGATTTTGAGAACGTTACTATTGGTCCACCATGGAAGTCGATTGTCACCGCTTATGCTCGATCTTGTCACAAATGCCGATTTATGCCGACAAAGTACACGTACCTCCAAGACTAATGTTTTAACTTCTCCGTGGCCTTTTGCAATATGGGCATTGACATGATTAGAGAAATCAAGCCCACGCCTTCCAATGGACATCGCTTCATCCTTGTGGCAATTGATTACTTTACCAAGTGGGTAGAAGCACCTCATTCGCATCTCGTTACCAAGAATGTTGGCTCGATTCATCAAACATAATCTTATCCTGTCGGTATGGCACTTCAAAGGATTATCACGATAACGGCTCTAATCTCAACAACAAGATGATCACCGAACTCGCACGAATTCAAGATCAAGCATCACAATTCTTCTCCATATCGGCCTAAGATGAATGGCGCAGGGAAGCCGCCAACAAGAACATTAAGAAGATTATACGTAAGATGACAAGGACTTACAAAGATTGGCATGAGATGTTACCATTTTCTCTTCATGGTTATCGTACTCAGATTTAACATCCAGTGGGCAACCCCTTCTCTCTCAGATACGGTATGGAAGCTCTTACCCATCGAGGTTCGGATACCTCAACCGTAGTCCTCCGTGAGGCAGTTAGTGGAAGACGATCGTCCATCGCCTTGACCGATTAACTTGATTGATGAGAAAAACTCCGCCCATCCGCCATGGATGATTTATCGAAACGAATGATCGAGCATTTAACAAGAAGGTCAAGCACCGAGTCTACCAAGTTGGTGATCTAGTAGTCAAGCGCATCATTCTTCCACAAGGTGATCCTGGGCAAATGGACTCCCACCGAGGGACCATTTGTAGTCAAGATGATTTTCCGGCGGAGCTATGATACTTAGCACCATGGATGGTGAAGACTTCCCACACCCCGTGAACGCGGACATAGTCAAAAATACTACGATGAAATAGACCCGCTAGGTCGACGAACCTAGGCAAAAATAAGGGATCCCTGCGAACCAAAAGGTTCGGGCAAAATTAGGATATATACAAAACATGTACACCCAAGTCGAAAACCTCAAAAGGCGGTTTGGGCAAAAAGGGTATCCCAGACCAAAACCCGAAAGGGCGGTCTAGGCAAAAGTTAGATTTAAGCGCACGACTATGTCTCTTCCAGATCACCGCCTGCACTACTATCAAGATCCAAGGTCAAATGGCGAAGATCACCTACTCACTTTCTACCGATGAAGGAGATGAGATCGAAATATATGAGTACTAGCATAGTTGGAACTTAACGAGATTGTTTCCGATAGCTTTTACCTTTCTTGTGTACAAACTATTTGGCCATACGCCACCTTTCAAATAAACGCAAATTTCTTTCTCTTTACAATTTTTGTTGTTGTCGTTTGCAATAAGTCCAACGTTTGCTTTGAATGACTATACGCATTTGACAATAAGAATCTAATCACAAACATATGAAAAGTGAACATACAAAAGTACTTACTACAGCTCCAGGAATTGAGATGACGACGAAAGTCACCAAAGCATTCCCCCACAGAGCATGATCCCCCACAAAGGTGTCACTCACCACAAACCAACCCAGCGGAGTATATGTTAATCCACAAGCAGTGATTCCACTCAACCGAGCAATGTTACATCGCCTCCAAGAAGAACACCTCATCCCCTAAGGTATTCATCCCCGCGGACGTGTCTCAATCCTCCCTTCTCCCAGCAAGATCCGACTCTAGACTTGGTCGATAGTGCATCGGAGGAAACATACACCTTTATTCCCTACCAGAGGTTACAACTGACTCCGCACTTCTCTAGTTTGGTCTCTCAAGAACCATCAAATATTCTCCATGAGATCTACACTCGAATCCCCAGAGAGCACCTCCTAAATTTCCTCAGAGATCTACATACAAGATCCCCAACGGATCGCCTCCCGCATTTCCCAAGAGAGTCTATATGAGATCTCCAACAACGAGTCAAATCTCTACCTTCCTCAAAATATCTAGGCCCAAGACTTGGTCGATAGTGCATCGGAGGAATCCAGATATCTTTCTTCTTCAAAAGTAGTTCTCACCTACTCAATTCCCAAGTCGAAATCTTCAAACAGTAAGCATCCGTGATCTTCTTCAAGATGGATATGTTTTGAAATATCACAACATCAACATTCATACATTTCATAAATTCATAATTCATGCATAAGTCATTCATATACATCGCCATGCATCATACTTTGCATAAACTAACCAATTTTCTATCAAAGTTCCTCTTGTTTTCTCCAAAACAGTAATACCGACGCAAACAGTCCAGATTAAGCCCCAACCGACGGAAAACTATCCGAAAGACCACCCTGGTTGTCCTCCCGACGATCGGTCCGTGATTAAGCCCCAAACCGACGGAAAACTATCCGAAGACCGCCGTTATCCTCCGATATGTGCAATGGATCAACACCGATGCACACAGGAAGCTATCCACATTTTTGCCAACTACAATCTCCTCGAGTAATCGACATCAAGATTTATTCTCGACCTCTTCCTATTATCAACAAGAATTATGAGTTTAGACACTCGCTTGCCTTGGATGGCATCTTAAGCCCATCTCCGACTATTTGTCAACATCTCTTCACTTTCGCGCATATATGGTTAAAATCAATACAAACCAATAACCTCATTCAAAGTGAACACAAAGTCTAACGACGACTCTTCGGATGGCATCTTAAGCCCATCTCCTCTCCTTCCGTAAACATCTGCAGTCTAACATACGACTCACTCCCCAAAGACGTCTTTCCAGATGGCATCTTAAGCTCATCTCCGTCACCTCCTATTAACAACCTCGAGTCTAGCGACGACTTGCTCCTCAAATAAGTCTCCAACTTCTCCAAATGGCATCTCAGAAGCCCATTCCCGCATCATCCACCAACAAAGTGCAAATTAGTGCTTTGTTCAATCATCTTCTACCTCCGTGTCGCGAAGACAAGCATGTCAATCTAACCCTCCAAAGACAAGAAGATTGAACAGGGAAGTCATACCCCAAAATTTGCCCTCCATCTACTCAAGAGATTTCATACATCCATACTCAAGGGTTCCTCAAGAGTTGATCGACAAACTCTCTCTAGACAATCAACCCAAACTAGGTTTGGTATCTCTCAAGTCAAGATGGATTTCCAACATCTCCAATGGCCTTCATGCCTCCTCATATGCTTCAAAGATTCTCCATGTCAAGTTTCAAGCCTCACAAGTCAAGTTTTCGCATAATTGCTCGATGGTTGAAAATCTGTGTATTGAACAAAAAGTCAACTGTGGTCAATATACAGTCAAACTTCATAATTTTTGGTCAACATCCTCATTTTGAAGTAACATTCATCATTTGATCAAGGGTTGATCATGATTCATCAAGAAAACTCAAGATTTGCTCAAAAGTCAAACTTTCTAAATTAGGTTTCTAGTGAAAAGTCAATCAACTTTGACTGATCATAACTTTCTCTACTTTCTCGAAATTTTCCAACACCTCTTGTTTTGAAGGAAATTCAATTCTCTACAACTTCATGTCTCACAAGAATGTCCAAAAAATGCTTCATTTGAGAGGTATAGCTCAAAACATTACAGGTCATTTTCAAAGTCAACAAAAAGTCAACTTTTTGTTTTGAAGATATATTGAGCATGGTAACTGCAATTGAGATGAGACCAAAGACATTGTTTAGAGGACTCTTAGTGCTTTCCAAAAGTCCAAGAACACTCAAAATGTGGAAAATTGAGCAAGTTACACCATTCACAAGTTTTTGGAAGAATGCACAAGAGAGATACTTCAAAAATCAAATCTTTGCAAATGGGCCTACTTTTTCTTCATCCTAACTTGTTCCTCATGCAATTAGGAATGTCCAAGCCCAATGCCACGAATTTTTGATTTATTTTTCTATTTAATTTGTAATTTATTCATTTAAATGCAAATTAAATCTTAAAATAAATTATAAAATCAAAATTAATTGAAGATTGATTTTATTGCTTTGTGATCCAATCAACCCATAAATGCCGCAATTTGAAATTAGATCAAATTTGGCAAGATTGGATTGAAATTGGACAAAATTTGAAAATTTGATTTCATGAGAATATCAAATTTGATTTCCATTGAATATTGATTAATTCTTTCCAAATTCAATCCCAAATCCATCCAGCATATATACTTGATGCATACCTATCAAGAGAGAACGAAAAAATTGCCTTGGAAACCCTATTCTAAAAGTGAAAAAACCGTGGTGCATAAGCTACTAGCAATCCTAGTTCCAGCCATCCACAGCCGATTTTGAGGATTCCATTGCATTCCTTGTGCCATTCAGAATCGATCCAGATACTTACATCATCAAAAACCATCCAGAATCAAGGAATCACGAATTGGTTTGTTCATACTTTTTTCAAAATCGTGTTTCATTACTCATGCATTATTAACAAGTTTTGATGTTTGTTTCATGCTTAGAACAAAGTTTGCAAGCGATCTGGGCAGGTTAATTGCATTTCCATGGCCTGAAACATAATATGCCATAACTAGGGTTCTTGAGCTCGATTTAGGGCTTGGCTTATTAGGAAAAATTGGACCACGAGACTAGTACCAATGCATTCGGAATGACGCCCTGAATCGAACCATGACTTTAGAATTAATTTATATTATGTGTGCTTGATTTTTGAATTAGCCAGGGTTGTAGCGTCGAACAATGGCCGACGCCGAGTTTTTAAAAATTCAAACGAGGAAGACTACGCGTGATCCTGAGCATCGTGGGACGACGCGTGTTTGTAATCCGCTCGCCCAGCTTCCTAACAAATGATGCTAGCCTGATGGCAAAGGCAAGGGATTCAAAGTTTGAACACAAGGTCTCCTCAACTCGGCAAGACCAATGTTCTTTTCTTTTACAAAACTCATTATTTTTCTATTTTCTTATTATTTCAATATTTTCATATCATTTTAATTATTTTCATCATTTTAATTCGCATTAAAAATTAAAAAACATTTTTCTTTTACATTATTTTCATAAAATCTTTATTTAATTTAATAAATTAAAAATATAATTTTTGCATGCATATTTATTTTATTTATAATTTTGCATTTAATTCACTTTTAATTGCATTTTAATTATTAAATCTTTTCTAAAAATCCCAAAAATTATTTTAACTTATTTATCTTATTTCCAGATGTAGTAATTTTCTCATATTAAAACTTGCATTTTTTCTAACTTTTTCTCTTATTTCGATTTCATCATATTTTCCGATCTCTTATTCTTTCACAGGTTGTTCCGATTCGGACGTTTTCTTTTTATCATTCTATTTTTTCCAATAATGTAATTGTTCATGGGTTGTAATAGTTTAATCTAGGGTTTTACTTTCCGCATTTTAAATTATGTATCTGGCCTAAAGCCATGTAATAGCGTAGGTTTTACTTTCCGCACCTTTACATTTCTGCCTTTACATTCCGCATTTTAATTTCCGCACCCTATAAATTGCTAGTAACTAGGCGTGTATGGCAAGATAATAATTGGACATAGCTCACTAATTTTCAAGATAACATATTCTCGAATTCAACACACTTCTCTCACACACGCACCTCAGGGTAATTCTCTCTCGATGCCTTCGATTCAAATGGTCATGTCCTCGAACGTAGAGGTATTCTAGCACCGTTGCCTTCAAACAAATCATCATAGTCCTTCGATAACAAAGATCATAAGACCCACGATGTCGCCTCCGAATACATGATCTTGACCTCGATTGTCGCCACGAAAATGATGATAGTCCCTTCGAATGTGCTAGGATACTTCCTACAAGTTGCCTTCTATGACCATCCGATGTCCTTCGAATGTCCCGCTTACATCCAACGAATGGAGCTACCTACTAACTAATGGTATGGCTAGCGCTATTCTAAAGGAACGTAGAAGCACAAAACGACCAATTCGAGTGGGTAATAAGTCTTTTAGTTGCTTGCTCTATCAAATGCTTTTCACACCACACACTTTCTTCAAAGTTCAAATTCTTTTCAAAACAAACATTTCCAACACTTTGTATACACTCCTACATGAGTCATTACAAAGTCAAAGCGAAATGCCTCTTTCAAAATATTTTGTCAAACACACGTAAAGCAATTTTAAAAGGTGATCTAGAGCAACTAAGAGTCGTAGATAATCACGGATGGAAAGGGTGCTAATACCTTCCCTTTTCATAACCATTCTCCCGAACTCGTAATCTAACGAAGGTCTTTTTCTCATTTTACCTTCCTTAATTGGATAAAAATAAAAGTCGGTGGCGACTCTTGCTATCCGCACATTTGGATACAAAATCCTACAAAGTCGGTTCAATCAGACATGAATTAAGGGACCAATAGTCTTCCCTCCCTCCTGTGTGGAATCATAATTGATCAAGACTCGACATTCTTGGTGATAGAGATTCAATATGCAAAGAGCTCCCTGACTTGATTCCATTACAAGCTCTTTTCAAGGCAACATGTCCCACATTGTCATGACATCTGGCCGAGAAGGAAAATGTCATTGTCACAAAGCAACTTGCAAAGAGCTTGAAGCAAGAAAGCAAAGTCTTGAAGAACTGATCTCTACACTTGAAAAGGAGAAAGACACAGAGGTTGAGGATGACGGGCTACTTGGTGATGATTCTGCTGCAAATATGGATGAAGATGTCGCCGATTAAGCAATCACGAGAGCAGCTCAAGATGCTTTTTTTCTTCCACGTTGTTTAGAGAGGAAAGCACTTGATTTGTAATCCCTGTATTGTTGTTTGCTTTGGTGTTTTATTGTTAAGTTTTCTACATTTTAACTTATTGTTTGGATAATTGTATTTTTTCCGGATGTTGTACCATTAATTATGTTGGCTCTTAATATATGATTGAATGATTGGGGTACTTGTATTTGATTCCTTTGGCCCCTTTGTGGCTAAAAAGGGGGAGAAGACCTATTGTGGGAAATTGGGGAAACTGTATGGAAATTTTTATGTGGGCAATTGTGGGAAATTGGGAAATTTGTTTGGGTAGAATTTATCTTCTCTAGGTTCTGCTTTAAGCTAGGATAGCTCAACTAGTCTGCTTTCTTCACGATAGGTAATCTGATGACTTAAGTAGTTTTAGCCAAAAATGTGCCAAAGGGGGAGTTTGTTAGTGTTTTAAGTTGGCATTACTTTTTGGTAAAAACTAGGCTATGACAATGTCTTGATAAAAGTCATGACATTCAGAGATTGAAGATAAATCCTACATGACAAGGATGTTTAAAGTACAATTCAGAACTTGAAGCTAAAAGTCGTGGGAATTTCAGAAAAATATTCGATGTCATAACGAATGTTATGACATTCACAGACATTCTATTCTACATAATCTATTTTTTCCCGAGAATTTTCGTGAAGTTTGTTGAGTTGTATTATGTTTTTCCTTATTAGATTGTATGCTCACGTGGTCTGTTAGGTTAATCTTAGTTAAACCTAAATTTGTTGTTGATAAGACCAAGTTTTTAGGATTAATTAAGTGAACCCTAGCTATCTTTATGGAAGCCCAAAATTGAAGTTTCGTAACTGCCTATAAAAGGAATAGAACTCTTAAGTACTGCCGCCGCCGGAATAATTGAAGATTTAGCAAAGTTGTTATTTGTGTAATTTAGTTACTCTTGTGAGCCAAGCAATTATCAATTGATAAGTGTCTGGACTAGGATTTGTTTGTAAGGGTAGTTTATCACTCAAAGCTTTGAAGCACGAAAGTGTTTGTCTCTTGATTAAAGCTTTGAAGCAAAATCAAGATAGTTTATTGAAGTGTGTCTTCACAATTCAATTATTCAATAGGTTGGTATCAATCGCGATTGAGGGGAGTTAGGAACTCGTGTCTAAGTAGGACTTAGATTGAAGTTGCATGAGTAGGTTTTAAGTGAAGGAGATAAACCGGTTGGTTTATTCTGAATTAATTCTACTAATAGTGAATTTCCACCGCTGGTAACCCCGTATGTAGGTGTAGTTACATCGAATCGGTAAACAATTTATTGGTTCTCATTATTGCTTGAATTTATTGTGAATTGTTAACAGAGTGTCGACATCGTGTCATAACATTCTCGTGACATCATGACCGCCAGAATTTCAAGTTTGTTTCGTTCGAAACACACAAAACAATCCCTAAATTATAAATAAAAAAACATGATGTTTTCTTTTAACAATATTATGTATACAAAAAGAAAAAAATACAATAAATCTAGAAAGACAAATGAGAGACGGATAACTAAAGTAATGGTATTTATCACCTAAGTTTAAAAAAGTGATTGATTTTTTATGCAATTATTTAGAAAGCCTAAATTATTTGATAGAGTATATGTCTTATTTTACATATTGATGAGTAATAGATATGTAATACATAAATTTAATTGTGGTTAAAATCTATATCACTTTGTATTTTTAAAATATAGAATATTTATTTTCATGTGAGATGTATGACTCAAATGTCATATTTAAAACATGAGGAAAAATGAAGAATGTATTATTTCACCAAATATATTAGTCGTGGTGTTATCTTAATATATTAAAGAGAATACATGTTTAGGCGTTAAATTTAAAATAAAATATCACCTAAACACGTGTTTTGTACGGGATTAAAGTACAAATTTATGCCTTGTGCTACAATTATGTTAGAGAGTTGTTGTATTATTTTATTGTGCCTTGTGCTACAATTGTTTGTAAGGTTGTATTATTAGATGAATTGTTTGTAAGATTGTATTATAGGATGAATACACGGTCATTTTCGCCTCGATCGAGCCTGTTAAAACATTGTTCATGGTCGACAAACTACTATGACAAACTACTATATGCTTTTATATAAAAACAAACTATCTTATTTGCCTTGTGCTACAATAGTTTGTAAGGTTGAATTTTGAATGGATACATAGTCATTTTCGCTAAGACCGAGCCTCCGTCAAAACCGACAAATTAGTCATTTTCAATTCAGACTAGCCTCGACAAACCATTCTAAAACTAAAACCGAACAAATACAGTAGAACTGCACAAAAATCAAAATTGCTTGAAAAATTTATTTCCTAAATCACTAGCATGTTTAATCTCACAACGATGTTCCTTCCCATTAGATTGAAACGTGGTCCTATGATAAAAATGTTTAAAAGATGAAGTTTTATAATAAAACTAAATAATGATAGAATTGCATAATTTATATTTGTTCTTATATTACACAATTAGTTAGGAATTTTGAAGAAACTAACCCAAACAAAATAAAATATGCTTGAAGAACTATGAAGCATAAATATTCTAATTTTATCAATGAAAACTTTTACTAAGACAATCGTTTAGTAAAAACCCTTTGTTTCATAAAATTAATTGGTTGGTAATTTTTTTTAAATGAATTTATACTTATTTTTTCGGTTATAACTTTGCACTTTTATTTACGTGCATTTCCTTTCTTTTAATGACTGTTTTGGTTATTTTATTAAATTTAATAATAGTGTATATTGAAAAATATTACACAAACACTCAATTAGATTATTTTAAAGTGTCAAATCAAAAAATATTTTAAAATTTATAATGTTATTTGATTTTTTAAATGATTGTGATTCATTGACCGTGTAAAAATATTTTATATTGTTAGTGCATCATTCTTTTTTCTATTTTATTTCAACAAATATTTGCATTTTCATTTCAAAATATTTATAATAAAAATGCAATATATTGCCTCAAATATAATAGAAGAAAAAGCTCAACATGGTCCTAAAAATAAATCATAATACTATTTGTGGTGGTCAAAAATTTCTACTAAAAGTAATCTTGTATAAAATTGTCTTTTCTTTTTTTGATTCAAATTGTTGACAAATCAAAATATTTTGCAAATCTTACAAAAAAACCTTGTTAATGTTTTTAAATTTTTTGAAAAAAAAAATATTGCCCGTTATGCTAGTGAGTTATAAAACCTTTGCAAAAAAATCCACTAATGTAATCAAATAATAGTCTGTTTTGTTCGAAACACAGAAAACCATCCCTAAATTATAAATAAAAAATATTGATGTTTTCTTTTAACAATATTGTGTATACAAAAGAAAAAATACAATAAATCTAGAAAGACAAATGAGAGACGGATAACTAAAGTAATGGTATTTCTCACCTAAGTTTAAAGAAATGATTGATTTTATGCAATTATTTACAAAGCCTAAATTATTTGATAGAGTATATGTCTTTTTTATTTTACATATTGATGAGTAATAGATATAATACATAAATTTAATTATGGTTAAAATCTACTATCGCTTTGTATTTTAAAATATAGAATATTTATTTTCATGTGAGATGTATGACTTCAAATGTCATATTTAAAACATGAGGAAAATGAAGAATGTATTATTTCACCAAATATATTAGTGGTGGTGTTATCTTAATATATTAAAACAGAATACATGTTTAGGCATTAAATTTAAAACAAAATATGAACTAAACACGTGTTTTGTACGACATTAAAGTACAAATTTATGCCTTGTGCTACAATTATGTTAGAGAGTTGTTGTATTATTTTATTGTGCCTTGTGCTACAATTGTTTGTAAGGTTATATTATTAGATGAATTGTTTGTAAGATTGTATTATAGGATGAATACACGGGCATTTTCGCTCGACCGAGCCCCGTTAAAACATTGTTCTGGTCGACAAACTACTATGACAAACTACTATTTGCTTTTTTATAAAAACAAACTATCTTATTTTCCTTGTGCTACAATAGTTTGTAAGGTTGAATTTTGAATGGATACACAGTCATTTTCGTTAAGACCGAGCCTGTTAAAACCGACAAAATCGGTCATTTTCAATTCAGACTAGCCTCCGACAAACCATTCGTAAATAAAACCAAACTAATACGTAGAACGGCACAAAAATCAAGATTGCTTGAAAAATTCATTTCCTAAATCACCAAAGATGTAATCTCATCTTTGAGGCAACGATGTTCCTTCCCATAGAGATTGAAACGTGGTCCTATGATAAAAATGTTTAAAAGTTGAAGTTTTATAATAACACTAAATGATGATAGAATTGCATAATTTATATTTGCTCTTATATTACACAATTAGTTAGAATTTTGAAGAAACTAACCCGTACAAAATAAAATATGCTTCAAGAACTATGAAGCATAAATATTATAATTTTAAAATGAAAACTTTTACTAAGACAATCGTTTAGTAAAAACCCTTTGTTTCATAAAATTAATTGGTTTGTAGTTTTTAATGACTGTTTTGGTTATTTGATTAAATTTAATAATAGTGTATATTGAAAAGTATTACACAAACACTCAATTAGATTATTTAAAAGAGTCAAATCAAAAAATATTTTAAAATTTTTAATGTGATTTGATTTTTTATATGATTGTGATTCATTGACCGTAAAATATTTTATATTGTCAATTCACCACTTTTTTTCTATTTTATTTCAACAAATATTTTCTTGATCATTTCAAAATATTTATAATAAAAATGCAATATATTGCCTCAAATATAATAGGAGAAAAAGCTCCAAATGGTCCTAAAAATAAATCATAATACTATTTGTGGTGGTAAAAATTTTCTACTAAAAATAATCTTGTATAAAATTGTCTTTTTTTTTTATGATTCAAATTGCTGACAAATCACAATATTTTCCAAATTTTACAAAAAAAGCTTGTTAATGTTTTTAAAGTTTTTTGAAAAAAAAATATATCGCCCGTTATGCTAGTGAATTATAAAACCTTTGCAAGAAAATCCCACTAATGTAATCAAATAATAGTTTGTTTCGTTCGAAACAGACAAAACCATCTCTAAATTATTAAAAAAAATATTGATGTTTTCTTTTAACAATATTGTGTATACAAATAAAAAATACAATAAATCTAGAAAGACAAATGAGAGACGGATAACTAAATTAATGGTATTTCTCACCTAAGTTTAAAGAAGTGATTGATTTTTTATGCAATTATTTGATAGAGTATATGTTTTTTTTTTATTTTACATATTGATGAGTAATAGATATGTAATACATAAATTTAATTGTGGTTAAAATCTACTATCGCTTTGTATTTTGAAAATATAGAATATTTAATTTCATGTGAGATGTATGACTCCAAATTTCATATTTAAAACATGAGGAAAAATGAAGAATGTATTATTTCACCAAATATATTAGTGGTGGTGTTATTAATATATATTAAATGTAATACATGTTTAGCGTTAAATTTAAAATAAAATATCACCTAAACACGTGTTTTGTACGAGATTAAAGTACAAATTTATGCCTTGTGCTACAATTATATAGAGAGTTGTTGTATTATTTACTGTGTCTTGTGCTACAATTGTTTCTAAGGTTGTATTATTAGATGAATTGTTTGTAAGATTGTATTATAGGACTACACTCATTTTCGTGTCGATCGAGCCTCCTGTTAAAACATTGTTCATGGTCGACAAACTACTATGACAAACTACAATATGCTTTTTTATATAAACAAACCATCTTATTTGCCTTGTGCTACAATAGTTTGTAAGGTTGAACTTTTGAATGGATACACGGTCATTTTCAGTTAAGACCGAGCCTCTTGTCAAAACCAGACAAAATCAATCATTTTCAATTCAGACTAGCCTCCGACAAACCATTCTAAAACTAAAACCAAACAAATACAAAGTATCAGTAACAAAAATCAAAATTGCTTGAAAAATTCAGTTCCTAAATCACAAGATAAGTTTAATCATCTTCGAGGCAACGATGTTCCTTCCCATTAGGATTGAAACGGTCCTATGATAAAAAAATGTTTAAACGATGATGTTTTATACTAAAACTAAATGTTGATAGAATTGCATAATTTATATGTGTTCTTATATTACACAATTAGTTAGGAATTTTGAATAAACTAACCTGACAAAATAAAATATGCTTCAAGAACTATGAAGAAAATATAATTTTATAAATGAAAACTTTTACTAAGACAATCGTTTAGTAAAACCCTTTGTTTCATAAAATTAATTGGTTTGTAGTTTTTAAATGAATTAATACTTATTGTTTCATTATAACTTTGCACTTTTATTTACTACGCATTTCCTTTGTTTTAATGACTGTTTTGGTTATTTTATTAAATTTAAATATAGTGTATATTGAAATATATTACACAAACACTCAATTATATTATTTTAAAGTGTCAAACCAAAAAATATTTTAAAATTTATAATGTGATTTGACTTTTTGTATGATTGTGATTCATTGACCGTGTAAAAATATTTTATATTGTCAGTGCACCATTCTTTTTTCTATTTTATTTCAACAAATATTTTCTTTATCATTTCAAAATATTTATAATAAAAATGCAATATATTGCCTCAAATATAATAGGAGAAAAAGCTCCAAATGGTCCTAAAAATAAATCATAATACTATTTGTGGTGGTAAAAAATTTCTACTAAAAATAATCTTGTATAAAATTGTCTTTTTTTTTATGACTCAAATTGCAGACAAATCACAATATTTTGCAAATTTTACTAAAAAAGCTTGTTAATGTTTTTAAATTTTTTGAAAAAAAAATATATCGTCCGTTATGCTAGTGACTTATAAAACCTTTGCAAGAAAATCCCACTAATGTAATCAAATAAAAGTTTGTTTCGTTCGAAACAGACAAAACCATCCCTAAATTATTAAAAAAAAATATTGGTGTTTTCTTTTAACAATATTGTGTATACAAAAAAAAATACAATAAATCTAGAAAGACAAATGAGAGACGGATAACTAAAGTAATGGTATTTCTCACCAAGTTTAAAGAAGTGATTGATTTTTATGCAATTATTTAGAAAGCCTAAATTATTTGATAGAGTATATGCCTTTTTATTTTACATATTGATGAGTAATAGATATGTAATACATAAATTTAATTGTGGTTAAAATGTACTATCGCTTTGTATTTTGAAAATATAGAATGTTTATTTTCATGTGAGATGTATGACTTTAAATGTCATATTTAAAACATGAGGAAAAATGAAGAATGTATTATTTCACCAAATATATTAGTGGTATTATCTTAATATATTAAACGAATACATGTTTAGCGTTAAATTTAAAATAAAATATCACCTAAACACGTGTTTTGTAATGGGATTAAAGTACCATGCCTTGTGCTACAATTATGTTAGAGAGTTGTTCTATTATTTTATTGTGCCTTGTGCTACAATTGTTTCTAAGGTTGTATTATTAGATGAATTGTTTGTAAGATTGTATTATAGGACGAATACACAGTCATTTTCAATTCAGACTGAGCCTCCTGTTAAAACATTGTTCATGGCTGACAAACTACTATGACAAACTACAATATGCTTTTTTTATATAAAAACAAACTATCTTATTTTTCCTTGTGCTACAATAGTTTGTAAGGTTGAATTTTTGAATGGATACACATTCATTTTCAGTTAAGACCGAGCCTCGTGTTAAAACCAGACAAAATCAGTCATTTTCAATTCAGACTAGCCTCCGACAAACCATTCTATAAATAAAACCAAACTAATACAGGTAGAACTGGCACAAAAAATCAAAATTGCTTGAAAAATTCATTTCCTAAATCACCAAAGATGTTTAATCTCATCTTCAGAGGCAACGATGTTCCTTCCCATTGAGATTGAAACGTGGTCCTATGATAAAAAATGTTTAAAAGTTAAAGTTTTATAATAACACTAAGTGATGATAGAATTGCATAATTTATATTTGTTCTTATATTACACAATTAGTTAGGAATTTTGAAGAAACTAACCCAGACAAAATAAAATATGCCTCAAGAACTATAGAAGATAAATATTGTAATTTTATAACGAAAACTTTTACTAAGACAATCGTTTAGTAAAAACCCTTTGTTTCATAAAATTAATTGGTTTGTAGTTTTTTTAAAATTAATTTATACTTATTGTTTCGGTTATAACTTCACACTTTTATTTACTACGTGCATTTCCTTTGTTTTAATGACTGTTTTGGTTATTTTATTAAATTTAAATATAGTGTATATTGAAAAATATTACACAAACACTCAATTATATTATTTTAAAGTGTCAAACCAAAAAATATTTTAAAATCTATAATGTGATTTGACTTTTAAAATGATTGTGATTCATTGACCGTGTAAAAATATTTTATATTGTCGCATTCTTTTTCTATTTTATTTCAACAAATATTTTCATTTTCATTTCAAAATATGTATAATAAAATGCAATATATTGCCTCAAATATAATAGGAGAAAAGCTCTACATGGTCCAAAAATAAATCATAACACTATTTGTGGTGGTAAAAATTTCTACTAAAAATAATCTTGTATAAAATTGTCTTTTTTATGATTCAAATTGTCGACAAATCACAATATTTTCCTAATTTTACACAAAAAGCTTGTTAATGTTTTTAAATTTTTGGAAAAAATATATCGCCTGCGCTAGTGACTTATAAAACCTTTGAAAGAAAATCCCACTAATGTAATCAACTACTAGTTTTGTTAGTGTTTTAAGTTGGCATTACTTTTTGGTAAACTAGGCTATGACAATGTCTTGATAAAAGTCATGACATTCGTAGATTGAAGATAAATCCTACTTGACAAGGATGTTTAAAGTACATCTCGAATCGAAGCTAAAGTCAGTGGCCGAATTGGCAGGTCTCGATGTCATAACGAATGTTATGACATTCGTGACATTCTGCTCGCTAATCTATTTTTTCCCGAGATTTTCTCGAAAGTTTGTTGAGTCGTTGTATTATGTTTTCGTTATTAGATTGTATGCTCACGTGGTTGTTAGGTTAATCTTAGTTAAACCTAAATTGGTTTTTGATAAGACCAAGTTTTAGGATTAATTATGAACCCTAGCTATCTTTATGGAACCCAAAATTGGTTTCTGGATCTTTATAAAAGGAATAGAACCCTTACATCGTCATTGCTACGGAATGTATTGAAGATTTAGCAAGTTGTTATTTGTGTAATTCTAGTTTATCTTGTGAGCCAAGCAATTATCAATTGATAAGTGTCTTGGACTAGGATTTTTTGTAAGGGTATTTATCACTCAAAGCGTTGGAAACGAGTGTTTGTCTCTTGATTAAAGCTTTGAAGCAAAATCAAGATAGTTTATTGAAGTGTGTCTTCACAATTCAATTATTCAATAGGTTGGCATCACCAAGTGATTGAGGGGAGGAGTAGGAACTCGTGTTCAAGTAGGACTTAGATTGAAGTTGCATTGGTAGCTTTTTATGAAAGATAAACCGTTGGTTATTCCCCGAATTAATCTACTAATAGAATTTCCTCCCCGGCTTGGTAGCCCCTATGGTGTAGTTACACCCGAATCGGGTAAACAATTTATTATGTTTTTAATTGCTTGAATTTATTGTGTGAATTGTTAACGAGTGTCGATATCGTGGTCATAACATTCTCTCTGACATCACGATCTCGCTGCCGTGAATTTCAATTGGCATCGAGCGGCACCTACCGTTATTCGAGATAGGGATAATAGTTTCGCGTAATGGATAAGGAAGAAGGATTTGGAGGTAGACCACCTACTGGATGGGTCTAATTATGATTACTAGAAACCTCGTAGGTTGCTTTTTAAGATCAATGGATATTAAAGCTTGGAGAGCTACTCGACAAAGGATGGAAACATCCCACCAAGCTTGAGAAAGATGGACTACCTGCCTTGAAACCCGAGGAAGAATGGAGCAAAGAGGAAGAGGAGCTAGCATTGGGGAACTCTAAAGGATTGAATGCCTTATTCAATGGTATTGATGTAAATATCTTCGACTAGTTCATCAATGTGAGTGCCAAGGATGTTTGGGACACCTCAAAACTACTCATGAGGGGACATCCATGCTGAAGATGTCAAGACTTCGGACATGCTCACTACCAAATTTGAGAATTTGAAGATGAAAGAAGATGAGACTATTCATGAGTTTCACATGAATATCTTGGAGATTACAACACCTCAGAGCACTTGGTGAAAAGATGTCAAGAAAAGTCAATGAGAAAGATTCTCGATCCTTTCCCTAAAAGATTTGCAATGAAAGTGACTCAATGTAGGAGGCCTGTGACATCGCATTCTGAAGGTTGAAGAATTTATTGATCTCTTATGACTTTTGAGATGGGAATCGTGAACTGTTGACATGAAGAACAAGAGCATAGCACTTGTATCCAATAATCAAGAGGGATGCAAGGTGGATGATGAAGAGAAGATATCAAGCTATAGCTATGCTTGGAAGGCAGCTTCATAAGACTCATCAAGAGGGTTGATCCAAAGTCAAGGTCCAATGTCAAGGATATTTCATCTCGACATTGAAGATCTTATGACTCAAAGAAGATCAAAGTCGAAGAAAGAGGAAGTCAAACAGAGAAATCCAAATCATGGTTGTGGAAGGATATGGACATATTAGAGTCGAATGTCCACCTTTCTAAAGAAACAAAAGAAAGGGATGATCACACTTGGTCCGATGGTGACTCGAAGTGACTCAAGGAAGGCCACCAAACTTGTCACCCTTTTCTCTGGGTGTGCAATTATGATATGGATTCTAGTGATGAGGAAGTGTCATTTGAAGAACTTGGCCGATACTTACAAGAAGTCGTATCAAGTGGTGAAGTATGTCGCGGAATGAAAGCGTAAAAGTCGATTGAGGGTTGGAGGCGTAAAATGAAGTCGAAGTCGAGAAGAAGGAAAATACATCAATTATAGGTCATCTCAACAAAGGAAATTATAGTGTTGAATTCCAAACTTGATCAGATGACTAACCGCCAAGATGTCATCATCGACCTGATAAGTTGGAAGAAATCCTTCACTTGGACAAATGCGTGAAATAAGCATGGTCTAGATATGTGGTCGAAAAGAAACTGTTAGTGACATGAAGAAGAAGAGGCATGGGAAACCAAAGTCAAAACAGTTGTCACAACATAAAACAGGAAATGTGTCTGGCTCAGGGTATGTGGCTGCTAAGAACTTTGTTGACAACAAAAAGAAGAACAGACCTAATAAACCAATGTCAAAACAGATGTCACAACATTGGGTTCAACATCAAGATCAAAGAAACATGAACAAAAAGTTTCAAAGATGGAGATGTCATTATTGTGGAAGGTTTGGTCACATAAAGCCTTTTCGCTTTAGACTACATGGATATCCTAATCAAGGTTCTTATGTAGCCTAAGACCAACAAGGTATCATTCACTCAACAAAGGAAGAAGAAGACGCAGCCCGATAGTTTCACACTTCTTAGAGTGTCCGCCAAAGAAGATTGGTACTTTGACAAAGGTGTTCTAAGATATGACTGGAGACAAAAATCTTCTTAATAATCTCAAACCTCATTCTACCAGTTTTGTTACTTTTGGAGATGGAGCTAAAGGAGAAATCAAAGGTGTTGGAAACTCAAACTGGTCTGGAGTTCCAAACCTAAATGGAGTATTGTTGGTAAAGGTTTGACTGCTAATCTCATCAAAGATAAGCGTCATGTGATATGGGATTCAAAGTCAACTTCACTAAGTCTCGAATGTCTTGTAATCAATGATGAACAGGAAGTTATTATGAGAGGAGTTTCTATCAAAGGACAATCACATATGTGGGAATCGAACACCACCGTCAGCTCATGTGTTCTCACGTACAAAGATGAAGAGGAGGTAACATTGTGGCACCAAGAACTTGGTCATTTACATCTCGTAGGAATGGAAAGACTGGGCCCATGTGGAGGCGCCGAAGGATACCAAGACTTCACAATGATGAAGGGAGAGTCTCAGGTAAGTATAACTTGGATGTGAACCGAATGTCACACCTGTGTCTGACATGATCAATTTAAAGTTTCACAAGCTACTAGGGCTGTATGAAAGATCAACCAAGCTCCCATCGACAAAGGATATAGGAAAGGAGCCTTGGATAAAACCCTTGTCAAGAATGAAGGAGGAAAGATAGTGGTGGCTCAAATTTATGTTAATAATATAGTGTTTTGAGGAATGTCGACACAATGATGAGACATTTTTCCAAACTAAATGCAAGTGAATCTGAATGAGCTCATGGGAGAGTTGATTTATTTTCTTGACACAAGTCACATGATGGAAGACTAACATTTCTTTCAAGAGCAAGCAGGCAAGGAATATTGTCAAGAAGTTTGAAATGAAGAATACCGCCCATAAAAGGACTCCCTGCTTCCTACACATTTGAAGTTGCCCAAGAACACATGTAAAGAAATGTTGATCAAAGCTTGTATAAAAGCACTCGAGGATGTTTCTTTCAGGAAACAATCTTGTTCTTTGGTTCAGCAAGAAGCAAATTGTGTGTTCTTGTACACTAATGAGGTCAATACATAGTACCGGTGTAGCGCTTCTCAAATGATCCGGACGAAGCAGATGTCGATCGACTACAATGTCATACAGATGTCATGACATTGTATCAGATATGTTTACTAAAGCCTTTGAGGCTAGTCAGGTTGAGCTTTAAGAGGCAAGTTGGGTATTTGTCAATATGAGGAATCAGAAAGTACTAACATTGTTTACAAGAAGGAATAGAAGGACCTTTACTTCAATCAATTATAAGTGGGTCATTAATTATTTTACCCTATTTTTAAAAGGTCCAAGAATAGGAAGAGACTTCTTCATATAATAGTTGCCTCATTTGAAAGTATCATTTTCTTCATCCAAAAGAAAACTTCAAACCTCTACCATTCTCCTTATTCCCTCAAAATTCTCAAGAAAATATGTTCATCATCTTCATCATCTCAAGAACTGTCCTTCTTCCCACCATGGATGAGATTAGGGCAACAAGTCAAACCATGCACAAGAAGCTCTAAGGATTACTCCCACTTCTGCAATAGCTACTGACCCCGAGAAAGTCAAGAAAATGCGCATAAGGAGTGCTCAAGGTCACATCACCGCAAGTACTCAACCATCTTCGCCCCAGGCCCTTTAAATAGCAAACAAAGAGGGGTCTAGTCCGTATGAAGATATTGCTAGAATAGTGACTAGTATCCTAAATGAGAACCAATATGTTCCCTGGGTTTCCGCCCTCTGCAAAGAGTCCGTTAGCCCTAGTTTAAGTCGATCCATATGTCACTAAGAATGTCAGACACTGATGATCAAGTCAAGGAAACACCTATGGATCCTGACATCAAACCCCATTGATTCTCCCCAGAATGTTGTTAATCCATCTGCTCCAATTCCCCGAATGTGTGTGAGGAATGATACCCTATCGAACCCCATTGTTAATAGAAGATGAGATTGATGGTATATTTTGAGGAATCTCCAAAGAAATGTAACCTCGTTTAAAAACCGCCCGTGAAACCGTAACCATATCTCGATGACTTCTAGAAGAGACCGCACACCAATTGGTGATGATCTGAAAAGCTCCAATTCAAGATTCTCGAGGAATTGGTTGAACCCCCGTTATTAATCTAGATGAGGAA
>CM038796.1:224590323-224645961 GCA_021764765.1 Vicia sativa | reverse complement strand
AGTCACACACGTATCCATTATCACTTGGACATGTGAATTACCGATTCGTCCATAATCACCCGACGTAAATCCACTCACCACCCATCACCGGTACGTTATTGGCAATACAAGTCAAATTCCACACAATGGGAATTAATCAATTATAATGCATGCACAACAAAGATGCAACATTCAACATGAAAAGTTATGACCACATCGTGACATCATCATAAACCATTTATCAACCATAACATGATATCATCACCTATCATGAAATAAATCAATACAAAGTATAATATGTCAAACGCTTACCCTTTAATTGGTAAGACTATCACCAAGATATACCACAACAACAACAACTAAGATCGAATAACTACCAGTATATACAACACCAACAAAAACACATGATATCAATACAATCATGAATACACCAATTGTCATAAACCGAATCAAAACTAAAACATGATGTCCTCAATGATCATGCACACACCAAACAGATAAACATGGTTTCCCATTCGAAAAAACTTTATACAATCAATTCCACTGTACACTATCATATACACCAAGTAGTATTGAATAACAAAAACCACTTAAATCGAATTTATTATTTTCAAAATAACTCAAGTTACAGGAATTTCTTCATTTCATAAAATAGAGCATTAAATTTAAGAACAACGTCCAAAACAACGCAAAACGGACTTACAACCTGAAAGTTATGAATTTTAAAGTTTGTAATTTTCAAAAGTAACAAAGGAAACTTGGATCACCCTTTGGATAATGTTGATCCCACAAAGTTCAAAAACACGCCTGAAAATGTATTGGGAATCCCACATCCCATACAGAACCCTTCTCCTAAAAACCGAATTTTGAAAAATGAATCGGGAACCCGTTGTTTCACATGGGAACCTGCCCTGACCGCAGAGGCAAAATTATGCACTTTGATACCCATGCATACCAACTCAATTTCTATCAACCCCACACGAATCCAACATCCAATCACAATATATTTACACCATCCAACAAAGAGAATATGCAATATAACATACCGATCATTCCTAATCACCCTATAACATACGAATTACTCAATTCTACTCAATCCGACACAAATTGGGATAATTCTACGAAAACCTAGAATTACTAAATTGAGACTCTTGATATACTACGATCAATTTTATTGAAATCAAAACCGATAATACATGTTAATCAATCGAAATCACCCCTTACCTCGTGGGTTCTTCGAATTCCGGCAACTTTCATTCTTTTCCTCTTCTCTTCCCAATGTTACGAATGATGAAAACCTTCTATTCCTCTTTTTCCTTCTTTTCCCTTTTATTATTCCTTTTATTATTCCAATAAATGAAATACAATACTAATTAGGATATGTAGAGTATTTTACTCGTCACACCCCCCATTACTCCTCACACTCCCAATTCATCCTTTCCTTTATTTAATCAATTAATTCCAATAATTCCAAATATTAATAATTAAACTCTTAATTAAATTAATAATTAAAATTCTAATTATTTTAAATATTGAATTATTTGGGTGTCACATAACACATATTACAAATATATAACAAACATATTAAATGTTATATGTCAATTTTCACGTCAAGAAATTTGCCACGTGAAAATCACACAAACACCAACAATCATATTTGAGTATATATATATATATATATATATATATATATATATATATATATATATATATATATATATATATATATATATATATATATAATACATATATAACAAACATATTAAATGTTATATATCAATTTTTACGTCGCAAATTTGCCACGTGAAAATTACGTCACAAACACCAACAATCATAATTTGAATCAGTCAACTTACATCAAAAGAAGATAAATCTTAAATATTGAAAGTGGAACTAACACCATACTCACATGAAAGTTCTATCTTGTTGGCATTGTCATTTATCTTACAAAGCACTTGAAATGGATTATCTCCTCTTGGTTGTAATTTGGATTTTCTTTGCAAAGGAAACATTTCCTACCTCGTAAGAACCCAAACACAATCTCTAGGTTCAAACACCATTTTCTTTCTGCCCTTATTTGCATACTTAGCATAACTTTCAATTTGTATTTTAACGTGTTCATGTAATTACTTTACAAAGTCTGTCTTATCTTTTCCATCCTTATGCTTCAAAATAGAAGTGTTAGGCAATGGCAATAAATCAAAAGGTATTAATGGATCAAAGCCATACACAATTTCAAAAGGTGAAAATTGAAGGTTGTAGGTCCCACTTATTTTTTTATCTCTCTTTGTTATTCATCTTCAAAACAATCAGAAGAAGTGTGAAGGAATGTGGAAAGATTTTAGTGACGAAGTAATACAATAAATTTGGTATTTTTAGTTGATTAATTCTCTTCATATTAATATAATATATAATAATAATTTATTCATCCATCCATTAATCTAAGTCATGAAACTTATGCCACAATAAAGTCACTCAAGTCTGGCCGAAGAAGTCTGTTCTCTCTTTCCAACTTCACTCTCCAATTTCTCTCTATTCAAACTCATCTATATACATCCTAAATATACAATAGCTATTCCCAAAGGTTAAAATTTGATCACATATTGCAAGGGAAATGTTGAGATGATAGATGATAATACAATTAGATTCGTTTTAATAAATTAGTTAAGATGACTTATTTCATATGAGTATATTTATTCATCTATCTAATATAAATATAAGATTTCTCATTTAATATTTGTACACTTATTAGTCCATCTACTCTATAATGCAAGATTTGAACTTTAAAAAATAAGTTAAGTTTAAATTATTGGCCCGAAGAATTCTTTTAATCCGTCCTAAAAAATAAATTAGTTAATAGGTTTAGTTTAGATGAACCACATACTAGATGGTTTGTTTATTTCAAATAATTAAGTTTAAAAATTATATTAATATTTATGTTGTTTCACTAAAAAAGACACATTAAATTATTACATTTCACTAATCTTATCTCTTATATTATATTTAATTTTAAATATAAATCTCATATATCTTTAAAATTATAGTTAAGACTTGCTTGGATTAACTTTTTCAAAATTGTGAAAAGTGAGTTAATATATGAGAATGATAATTCTAGTGCTATGCTAGAATAATTAGATTATCACTTATATCGTAATTTTAGTGAGCGAAACATATGCGAGAAACATCATTGGCAAGTGAAACATTAGGGGAGAGGACTTTGGGGATTATAAAGGAATTGATAAGCTCACCATATGTGTTAGAAAATTATCCTTTGAAGAATTGAAAATATTCCTTAGATTTTGAGATCTATTTCAATGCATCATATGCATCTCTCAAGCGACCAAATTGAATAGCATCTTCAAAATTTGTTATGGATATGCATCTCGAATAATCCAATGCACACCACAAAATATTTCAAGAAACAACGTATGTTGGGAAGAATTGATCCGGAGATACATCTTCTTGATAACACATGAAAATTTTGGAGTGTTAGTTGGGATTTTCGACAAGGATTTAAAAATCCATCTAAAGCAAGAGGAAGATGAAAATATTCTTAGATGAGGTGTTGTTTAGGGAAAAGTGTGATCGATGCATGTAGAGGCAATTGTTCGACACGAGTTAAGAAAATTAGAGGTCAAAATCATAATAAAAAATATCATGGATTTAGGATATTTTGGGTAAAAAGATGGATAGTTCGACCAAGATGTTACATAGATCTAAGTGGGTGCACAAGTAAATATGGTAGTAACTGCTCATTACCTTGTGCCTACATGGAGATGTGTGAGAAATGTTAACATAGACAAAAGACATGCAAAGCTTTTCATTTTGTTTTTCTTTACTTTTATTTACATTTCCCATTTGTCATCTTTACATTTTCAATCAAATCTCCATCGTTACTTATTTCAAAAATACATAACGTGATCTCGACCACTGTCGAAATCACTCAAACACTCGTCATTTTTACTATACTTAAAAAATTCCAAGCATATTGTTCTGGGATTCACTAGTCAAGTTGGCAAAGTAACTTTCAATAAGATACTAGCATTGTTTATCAATTTTCACAGTAAACAAATTGGCATGTCTAGTGGTACAATGTGATAATATTTTTTCAAGTATTTTGTTAATTTCAGTGTGGTTTTCATTGTGTATAGTTTGTTTTGCATGACACTAATGTTAGTTATGCATGAACTTGAGGAGTAGGAAATAGTTGTCTAAAATGCCACGTTCAAGCATATACACTAACACTTTCAACCCTACACAAAGCAATGCTCATAATGTGGATGTCATCCTATTCGGTACTATCACTACTAAAAATGTGACAGTTTTGTTTCCTGTGAGGGCATATCCCGCCACCTGTTTGACAGCAATGACTTTGTTGGCACCGATACACCTAGGCAATTCACCGTTTAACGCCTTCATGGCATTGTTTCAAGTATGATCAATGCCACATCCAAGATATTATCAATACGACATGCCTTAATCGATGATGGCTGGCCTTCAATTGAACATGCCAACGTATGATGATAATATGATGGCTATTGGGGCACCCTTTAACCTTTTAAAATGGTTATGTTGTGACCTTGAACACTAGTGGTCGACCAGGAGGGATAAGTTATGTCCTCGATTTAAAACGTCACTAAATATGAATTTTGTGATGGCTTTAAGGCAAGATATGAACGAAAGTAATCTCGAGTTGGTAAATAATCTCACCCATCAAATGGGTATTATCTTTAACCCTATGATTAACCAGATGAGTCAGATTACTGAATCCTTCAGCGTTCACCTAGTTCAGCCCCGACCCATGCCCAAAAGGCAAATGTAATATAGTTCGACACACCAAATGATAAGACACCCCCAGTAAATCAAGAGAAACTTGTGAGGTTTCATCTACAGGAAGAAAGATTGTAATTCGACAAAAAGACAAAGGCCTCGATGTAAGTTGATTCTGGCCTCTTTCAGGATATCGATGCCAATTTCGTGGAGCCTGTCTAAATCATGATGATAGAGGATACTGATGGCCTTTAAATGGATGTCAAGGAAGATGGGCAAGAAGAGAAGTTGTTTGAAAAAATATTCATTGAAATGATAAAAGTCGCTTTCCCTCAACCTAAAAAGGAGTTGATCTACTATCTAAACATGTGTAAGCTGACTAATTCAAGGACTATGTTATGTCCTAAGTGAAATTTAGTGTATGATGAGAAGACTGTAAAAGAGATCTAAGTGGATAAAGTTGCAGACCCTGTGAGGGTTCGAACTGCTGAAAGAACCCTAGGTTTGTGTTTGACAAGCGATGAGTTCCTCACAGGAATCAACAGTTCCAAGGGAAGGCCAAATTCCCTTACCAAATAAGCTTTGTGCCTTTGGAAAATGCCCCCAAAGACAAATGGAAAACATAGAGGAACATTTTTGAAATGGGTCAATGACTATGTCAAGAGAGGAGGTCAATACGGAAGAATTAAAGCCGACCTCCATATGCATGGATTTTAAAACCTTTGAATGGGAAAACCCCACAAACGTGAAGTGATAAATTTGTTGCTAAAACTTATACATTTGATGTTACAAAATATGTGATGTCTTAGTATCTGATGGACATATTATAGTGCCACCGAACCTAAAAAATCCACCATTAGAATAAAAACAAAAGAGAGATTTTTGTAAATACCATAACTTATCGGGTCTTAAAACTTCTCAATGTGTTCTTTTCCGGGATCTCGTGCAAAATACTTATTCTTGTAAACAATTATTTTATTCAATATAAATATTTTATTCTTGTAAACAATTATTTTATTCAATATAAATATTTTATTCTTGTAAACAATTATTTTTATTCAATATAAATATTTTATTCTTGTAAACAATTATTCAATATCGTATTGGTTTATTCAATATCAATATACATATTTTATTCTTGTAAACAATTATTTTTATTCAATATAAATATTTGAAATTTCAAACTAAATTTCATTCGATGTTTACTTAAAGTTTTAATAGTTAATTAAGAAAATTACATTTGGTTAAAACTTTAATAAATTTTATTTTCTCTAATATGGAAATTATATGAAACGGAAAAAATGAAATTATTGATAAAATATTAAATAATAATGGGATGAAGTTTACTATTGGTTCAATTATTTTACTAAAACAAAAATTAATATTTATAGAGGAAAAACATATATTGTTGATTCAAACATTTTTATATACGAAAAAAATTATAGACACTAATTTATTATCTATTTTTAAAATAATAAACATTTTGATTGAATTTTTTCTCTTTCTACCTTTTTATTTTTTTCATTTTAAAAACAAAAGTATGTGTATCACACCAATACTCGTGCGAACACACATGTATCCCGCTAGTTGCTTAGGAAAAGATTTTTTGGAGAAAAAAACAGCTAATTGACTTTGAGATAGAATGAGGAGAAGCTTCATAGTGCCAACTAAAAAAAAATTCTTACAAAATGTCGGTCAATCTTCAAATATTTGGTTCTTCCATGAATAAATACAGACACAATAAATATCAAGACACTTTATAAAGATAGATCTCCAAATTTCAGAAATATATTTCTGAATATTTTTTAAAAGTAAAATAGAAGTGTTTTACATGCAATATTTTTATTAGTGTGATTTTATATCCGTCTAAAGATGCATCTCTAAAATTTGAGGGACATTATAATATTTTTCATAAGGTGTTTTTCCACCCCATTTAAAAATTCCCTTTTGTTTCATGCATTGAGATCTATGTTAAAGTTAGAGAATGTAGTGTGGGCTTAGGTCTAGTTTACTATGTTTGCATGTTGGCCCATTTTCTTTTTTTAAATCTGTACTTTTACTTCATTTCAAGTTATTAGATGTTGTATTTTTATTTGTGGTTATCAATAATGAACTAAAAATGTTTACACTAATATCCCATTGGATAGTTTTTTGCACTCCAGCATTATCGATTAATTATATAAATACTTGCACTATTATTTTTGTTCATTATTTTTTATATATAATTAGATTTCTTTTGCACTCTTTTTAGGAATGCAAAGTGTTTTAATTTTACCATTTTAATTTCTTTTTAGTGAAATAATTAAAGCAAAATCTTAAAAATTCGGTTAAATAGACATGCATCTATGTTAACTGTTAAAGTTTTGGATAATTTAGTTGTTTCAATTTTCATTTTTTTTTTAAATTGAATTAAAATGGAATAAGTAGATATACATCCATTTTGTTCAAGATGATCATAATGTATGACACACGTTTTTTTAAGTTCCGATTCTCGTATATAATCCTTATTTTCTAATAAACAAAAAATAGATGAAAAATGGATTTACTAGATGTACATCTTTTTATCCTCGATTAAACGGATCTCAGACATACATCTTATTTAATATCGAATATTCATCTATCGCTTAAAAATAATGATTAGTAAATTATTTTCCCTCGGATTAAAAAGGAAATAACTGGGTGCACATCCTTTTATCCTCGAGTAAGTGAACGCAAGACGAACACCTTGATCAACGATTTTAGTCGCTCTAACAATATTTTAGTCGCTCTAACGCGATTTACAAACAACGATTCATTCTGCTCTAACGCGACCAACAAACAACGTTTTTTCGCTCGAATGCAATCAAAACATTTTTTTTTAAATCAACCAACACTAAAAGCTTTTGCTACAAAAAACTATGTAGTTTTGAATTCTTCATTGCACCGAAAGATACGTAGGAGCAAGATATTTCAACATGCCATGCACCCTAATACATTTTTTTTCTTCATATTCTTTTCCTGAAAGTAACCATAATAATTAGAAGAAACCAAAAACCTTAACGATAACACTTATATTTGCAAAAACTAATAAAGGTAGCTGATGTTTTCAACTGATGTCGCGACATAATTGAATCCTGAATCGAATTTAGTTGTGATGACTATATTTTGGTTCTTTTAGGGTTTTATCAATGTTTCCCCTTTAAAAATAAACTTCGACGACTTAATTGCATTCGAGCGTTTGTTGGTTCAAATATGTTTTGCGCCACGCCAATATTATTCTTAAAAATATTCTTAATATTTGTTTTAAGGACAAGGTTTCAGTGGCTTTGCTATAAAATAACTTTGTTAATTTTATTTAACAAATTGTTGTTTCATCAATATAATATACATTCTTTATTCATTTATTCATTTTGCTATAAAAAAACTTTGGTAATTCTACTAGTTTCATTGAGTGTGCAGATATTAAAATTATGGATAGTCTTAATCAAGATATCATCAGAATCACTTTAGCACTCAGGAAGAAAACCATTGAGTTCATTTCTAATAAATCATCAGTAGTTCTGTTGAATGCTGAATGTTCAACAAGAAACGAATCTCGATAAGTTTCTAAGAAGAGCTCAAGCTTTGAGATCAGAGAATAAATTGCACAAGAAATTTCATCAAAAGTTGAGACTTAGTCATCATAAGTGTTGTTGCTCATAGTTCTGAATACAAAGTAAAGACTTTGAAGACAAGCATTGCCAGAAAGATCATTGCACTCATCAGAATAACTATTACGATATTCTCTAAAGAAACATCAGCAATTCTAAGGAATTTTGAATGTTCGACTGAAAGGAAAATAAAGGTGTTCTCAAGAAAAACGCAGCTCTTAGATCATTAATCATATACACTTCAAAGAAGGAATTCAAGATCAGAAATGAAGACGTAGCTGACATAAGTTATTGCTTTCAGCTCAATCCAAAGATCAGAATTCTGGAATCCAGAAAAGAAAGATTTCAATGTTAAGATCAGATGTACTGATATAAGCTTTTGCTTCAAAAATCAAACATCAGATATACAACTCAGAAAAGTTGTCACCAGAAATCAAGATCAAGACCAAGGAATAGTGGCTAAGTAAAGCTTTCAAACAAGAACTTATTCTTCGGACTAATTGTTTCTTGTATATCTGAAGACAATATTAAAAGATCTAAAACACTCTGACTCTATAACAAAGAAGCACCATCTGGATAGTTATCATTCTTCAATCAAAATCAATCCAGTGAGAAGTAAAGAATCAAAGCTCATAATTCAAGACTTGAGATAAAAAAGGTTCTGATTTCAGAAAAGCTGTTGATATCATCTTCAGAAAAGATTTCGCCTACAATGACAAGACTTGTTTCAGAAAAGTTGCTGCTTATATATATGGAGACAGGAATCCACTAATGAAAGTTAACAAAAGAAAACATCTTCTCACTCAATCTTCATCTCTCAAATCAGAAAGGAAATATGCCTTCAAGATTTGTTCAAACATTAGAAGTCAAGCTTTGTTCTTCAGAAAAGTTGTTGCTATTATTTCTGAAGACAAGTCATGGTTGTGATAACTCTGGTGTTCCTATGCTAGAACAACAAAGTATTTTCTAAACTATTCATCATAAGAACAAAGGCAATGTAATTGATCTCTTCCAAGCTTAATACTTCAAAATCAGAAGTACATCATCAGAAGATACATATCAAGAAACTTAGTCAAGAAGAATACAATACAAACAATATGATTCAAAATTCCACTACATGTTTACATATTGTATTATTCACAAAAGTTATCTCCCTTGATATTAAGCTAAACAATTGCAAGCAGCAAGCTAAGGAAAGTGACGTTTCATATTGTTCCAAATCTCTCTAGAATCTATCCGCTGGGAATAAACCCTTGGAAGGATAAAGGACTTTTCTATCCTTACAATGACTCTTTTTGGAGGCTATATAATAAGATCAATGAATAGACTGCAAATTAACGACGTTAGCTACAACGAAGTCCAAGTTGCTGTTCGTACGAAAAACAACTTAAAAAGAGAGATAAAATGAAGAAAAAAAGAAGATGAAGATGAATACCTCTACAAGATGCTACACTCAAACTTATATTATATTCATCTGTGTATAATTATGTAAAATCAAGGAGTTGTTGCTCATATATTGCTAAACACTTTTGTGTTTTTTCATGTACCTAAACTAGGAGTAATTTGCTTGTTAAGAAGCACTCTTGTAATCTCCAATAAACAATTATGTTTAGAATTAATGTTCTCGAGTGATCAGAGATCAGTATGGATGAGTTGTGGACAAGATGTAGCTTTGTGTTGTGAGCTGTTTTGAGATAAATTGAATGTGTCTTTTTTATTTCTCGCATTCTAAATTCTTTCATAGTATTATCAATTAGTTTTTCAAAAAGAGAAAAGCCTTTAAAACCCAATTCAAACCCCCATTTCTTATGTTTTTATCTACCTTCAATTGGTATCAGAGCCCGACTTTGTTATTGATTTTTGAATCAAACACTTAACGGTGTAGAGAGAACCAGTAAGATGAAAACTATGAATGCTATTGATTGAAATGAAATAAATGAGATCATTTTCTAAGCATTCGGTTTATCAGAAAAGGTATCAAGATTCTAAAAATCTAGATCATAAAAGGAATCAAAGGCTTGCCGAAGAAATGAAGATCATGCATATAAACAAAAATCTAGACGTATCAACTCTAGAAGAAGAAGTTACAAAATCTAAAAAGCCTACAATTATGGAATATAATCTGAATTCCTCATACAAGGGCACAAAATAAAATTATCCTAAAAGGGCCACCCTTCATTGGACCTTCAAGAATCTCTTAAGTCATCGAAACAAACCATTGTGGTGGTATTAGGTTTTATATGAAACTTTTCTATATATTTTTTTTAATGAAATACTTGTTTGCGTTAAATCATGATTACACCATTTAAATTATCACTTCGTGCTATGTGTTTTCTTGGGACTAGTCTTTTAGTCATCATTATTTTCTTTGTGTGGAAGTTTCAACTTCTTTGTATTCTTGTCAAATCATTTCAAAATCACTCACGTCGTGCATTCTCACACACTTTTTCCTCTCACTCTGTTCTTTGTTCAAACCCTTAATCTCAAAACAATTCTGAGTCCCTTAGGAAAATTGGTTCATGAAAGGCCTCCACCTCCTAACTCAAAACCCCTTCCTCATCTCTTGTTAATCACGGAAATACCCTCCGACCATGGTCAAAATATTATATAAGAACAACCATACAATACTGAAGTCACCATGTCTGATTTGGATTTCTAAAAGTTCTTATGAACCCTTACTGGATTTTGGGAATCTCAAGGATAATGGTTTTAATCTTCTAACTAATGTAACAAAACAAGGATGGAAAGTTATTTGATTGTCTCAATGGACCAATTGTTCCTCATCTTGTAAGAGATTTTGGGTTTATGTGAAATATTATTCTTATCAAGTGGTTTCGTTTGTTAAAGGAAGGAAAATAATTATCAATGAACAAATCATTGCAAGTTTTTTAATCATGATGGGAAAAGAACAAGATGTTACAAGCGTTAGCATATGATCGGATGTGGCAGATATAAATAAGGCTATCTTTAAATCAAGAAATACTTGAAAGTCTGATGGTCTTCATGATAACCTAAGGATTTGGGTTAAAATCCTTGAGTCGACGATTATTCAAACATATCATAGGAAACATGCATCCTTAATTCCTGGAGATCTCTTGTATCTACTGCATTTCATTTCCTCATGTTTTCGTATAAATCTTCCCTCTCTTATGTTTTACCATTTGAGAGATAATGTGAGGAAGACAAGAGAAAGAAGTGATAGGAACAAAAACTTCATTCCTATAGGAAGATTCATCTCTTGTATTATCAATAAGAGTATTGAACTTAAATTTAGATGAAAAAGACAGTGAGAAGTCTGTTGGGGAACCCCTAAATGCTGTAAATCTGTTAGAGATGAGAATTTTTGAGAAGGTATCTACCCCTGAAGAAAATGCTATGAATGTTAACATTTCAACAAATCCTACACGGTTCACAACCCATAATCAAAACGATAGTCTGAAGGTAATGATTCCTTTAAGGAACTTCTGCATTGAAGCAGACCATGATGAAAGTAAGGAATAAGAATAGCAAGAAGCCACATGTCTTTCTGTTTGATGAAAATTTATCTATTAAGAAATACTAGCTATTAGAGCTATGTTTCAAGATTTTGAGTCCTCTAAAAAAAAAAGAAACAAAAGAAAAGAGTACTCCAACTATCTACTCTTCTCCTCAACTATATTTCAGAACTGTTACCACCTCACAACTTTTAAAATCCACATGTTCTTTCACACCAACCATCTCTCAAATGATTTCTTTCACACCAAACACCTCTAAATAGACTGACTTGTTATAAATTAAAAATAGTATTTTAATTTAAACAATTTAATTTTAATCTAACGTTCGAAAAATATGAAAGACATATTAACAATTTTGGGAGAACTCATCCTTGACATTACCCTAGAGACTTATATATGTCAACACCATAAAAAAAGTTTATTCTAAATACCCTAACGACTTTTCTTATATTTTAGGAATGAATTTTGCTTGAGATGCCTCTTCAACCTCAAAATTTTAAATTTTATCTATAACATTGCTAGATTTTAGTGTTTTTCAAACTCCATATTTTCGCCAATATTTTCAATTACTCAATTTAATGTCGCAGTTGCAGGGGTATTCTGAGGTACAATATATGATTGCAGTTTCATTACTGCCTAAATTTCTTGCAATTTGAGATGTTCTTCGATTCTTGAAGCATTTATTTTGGTCAAATTTTCATGTGCTGAAGCTGGTTTCTCATGAATTTTTTGATGTGTGATGTGAATAGAGTTCACGCACAATTTATTAATGCATGAAAAAAGAGATAGAAAGTGAGACAAACAAGGGTAAGAAAACGGAGTTTCGTGTCTTTATTGTCTTGAGAAACAGACAACCTTAATTGACTTCATTGCAAAAATGAAACATATATACCCGTCACACTCCATACTGTAACTTCTTTATTACTTTTGTTTCTCGATTCCATCTCTTGAATATTCTCTTCCCTTATTTCATGGAGATATACTATTACACCCAAAAAATTTGCTATTACTTTCTAGTTCTACTATAGTCTATAATATATTAAGACTCTTTATTATAGCTTTTTATTATGTATATTTAGCCATATTAATTTTTAACATATATTTTTAATTAAATACCATTTCAACTTAATAAATTCATATTTTTAATTAAATACCATTTCAACTTAATAAATTCATAAATAAATAAAAATACATATTTATTAACATATTCAAACACAAGGGGTTGAGAGCAATTGTAATAACTAAAAAGTAAAAACAGACATCAATAATAATACCTAATAATAATAAATTACAGAAATAGTCAAGTTTGAAAACAACAACATTATACTATATATTCAAAAGAAATATAAAAAAAAAAACACATTCATTGAAATATTCTCTTGAACAGGAATACTTAGGAAAGCATGTTAACTTTCTTGATTGGAAGAGGACCAACAAGACCCCACAAAACTTTTTGATGTCTAAGTTAAATTAAGAAATTGGATGTCTTTGTCTATTATCTACCTTCAGGGCCCTCTACATTAATTTTATCATCACACATACTTTAATGACCACACCATATTCTCTGACTCTCTGACCATTGAGAATTTTTTGCTATACTAATTCAACCATGCACGAGTCTAGCTAGAATATCAACTTTTATTTAAGTGCACGTTAAGAAATGAAAGAGATTAATACTAAAGATTTCTTGTAGCTTTTGACCATGGTTATTATACTGCCGACTTCATGTATGAATCTTCTTATTAATTAGGAAGATTCATCACTCAGAGAGATATTTTCATGTGTAATACTATTTCGTTTGATGTGTATATATATGAAAGATCAATGATTCACATATAAAAAAAAATATAAGAGAAGTTAGGAATTGAAGGTGGATGACTAGCAAATCAGATTTTGTATAAATGCATCAATATACAAATTTAATAGGACATTAAAACATGTGTATATGTTAATAATATTATAATTAAAAATATTAAATATAATAAAATATAATAAAATTATATTAAAAATTTTAAAATATTAAATGCACGAGTTCTAAATTATTTTTTTTATAATTAATTTATTAACTTGTATCTTTGGAACACATGTTAGCTCTTTTACTATTAAAAATCTATCCTTTCAGGACAACCACTGAGCCCTGTAATATTTTAGGTGAGAGAGTGTATTAGAAAAAATAAAGAAAGTTTAATTTTTATTTTCTTTTAAATTGCGATATCTCACTTTATATATTGGAGCGAAAATGTTAGAAGTAATTTAGATTCAAAAGTTGAATATTCAGAAGCAGTGAGCTGAATAAGAATCTTGAGACTGTTGTTCTAGGAGCTAAGCTTAGTTTATGGGGTCTGTTTTGTTTTGTTAGCTCTTAACTTTGTCTACGTGACATTTGATTTTGTTGTGTATTTAAACAACTTTGTAACTAATTTTTCATTAATGCAACAATAGAGTTTCTCTCTCTAAAAGTTTGTTACAATCGTTCTCTCTCTCTCTCTCTCTCTCTCTCTCTCTCTCTCTCTTTCTTCTTTAATCCTTATCTTCCTCTTCAACATTGTGTTCCAACAATTGATATCTAGAGCGCTAGTTTGATTCATAGGGAAACACGAGTCTACATAAGGCGTGTGTGATCGATTTTGTTTTTCTTGAATTCATGATCAAAATTGTAATAGAATTGCATTTCTTGATTTTATGGGATGGTGAGAACTGTTTAAGTTTCATTGCACAAGAATGAAGATGAACGATGAAAACAATTTGAATAGAAAGCTTCTTGTATTTGATGGAAAAAATTAGAATCAATGGATGTTTCAAATGTGTGTGTTGTTTGATGCTCAAGACGTTTTTGATCTCACAATCGGTTACATTTCGATCGCAGATGCAATGGAGGAACAAAGAAATGTGCAATGAGATACATGGAAGAAAGATTAGAAAGCGTTGTTTTACATCTATCCATATGCAAATGTGTTTGATAAAATCACTAATTCGACAACGATGAAGGTTGCATGTGATATACTGAACAATGTTACGATGATGATGCGTCAGGGAAAAAGGTGAAGCTTTAGTCTTTACGCAAGCAGCATGAGAAACTTAACATGAAGAACAATGAGAAGATACCTCCTTACATGTCTAGAGAAATTTTGATCACAAATGAGATAAAATATTATGGAAAACTCTTTCTGAACAAGTAATAATTGATAAGGTATTGAGATCTCTTACTCCTCAATTTGATTACATTATTTTAGCAATTGAACACTCTAATAATATTAACACCATGAGAACTGAACAACTGCAAAGTAGTCTAGAGGCATAAGAGTTGCGTTTGGCTGAGACAACCTCTGAAAGAGAGGTAGAATAGGCTTTGAATGCTTCTTTTGTCAAGAATGACCGGAAACATTTTTGGATAGAAGCCAAGAAGAGACATGAGGTGGTTCTCAGAAGCTAGAAACCTCGAACTCTGATGAGAAGAAACACCAAAAGGGAAAGGAGAGGCTTGACAAGAAAAATATGCAGTGCTACAATTATAATAGGTTTGGTCTTTTTGCTAAGGATTGTTGGCCAACAAGGAAAGAAAATCAGAAAAAGCAAACATAGCTAGAGGAGATTATGATGATGAACATGTGTTATTGGTTACTTCTCAGTTTTATGGTAGGTATTTGGTACTAGGGGTATATGGACACTTGCTTCGCAAATCACTTAACTGGAAACAAAAAATGGATGATTGATTTTGACTCTAGAAAGAGGACAAATATAAAATGTGTTGATGATAAATACCTTAATGCAGAAGGTATGTGAAATATTAAAGTCATAGTGAAGAATGGAAGAACCATTCTGATCAACTATGTTTGGTATTTTCTTAGTATAAAGAGCAATCTGATGAGTATAGGTCAGCTCATTGAGAAAGATTTATCAATTATCATGAAGAACACTGTCTTAAAGTTGTATGGCTGTAATTAGAAGCTGATTATGCAATATGTGCAGGGAAGTAACAAAATATTCAAGGTGAATATGGAGACAACTAAAATTAAATGCCTTAGTGCAGAAGGGCTTAAAGGTGAACATGAGTTATGGCACAAGATATCAAGGCATCTTAACTTCAGAATCTTAGGGCATATGAGTTCGAAGAAGATGGTACATAGCATTCCTAATATTCTGAAGCCTAAGAAGTTATGTTAGATATGCATGAAAAACAAGCAACCCATATTTCCATTTGCGTTAGAAGTATCCCCAAAAGCAAATCATGCTTTAGAAGTAGTGAATTATGATGTATTTTAACCATTTCTAGTACCTTCACTTGGAGGAAATAAGTATTTTGTATCTTTTGTGGATGAGTTCACATTAATGACATTGGTAGCACTCATCAAGTTTAAGCATGAGGTGTTTATTGAGTTCCAAAAGTTTAAGGTTGATGCTAAGAAATAAAGTTGTTAGAAGAAAAAATATAAATTTTCTTGATATGACAAGGAGTATGCTGAAGAATCTGCCTCGCACCTTATACGGAGAAATTGTTGCCACTTCAGCATATGTGCTCAACAGGTCTCCAACGAAGAAGCTGAAGGAAACTTTCCTTTTGAGAAGTGTACTGGAGATAAGAAAAGTGTGAGTCAATTCAAAGTATTTGGTTCATTTTATAATAAACATGTTTCAGATGCTAAGAGAAAGAAGTCAGATGATAGAAGCAAGATAATGTTATTGATTGGGTACCACACTAAATATGTGTATAAGCTTTATCTTCCACTTACTAATAAAGTTGAAGTCAGCGGAGAAATCACTGTGAAAGAGTCAAAAGTTTGGGATTGGAGCAATTTTTAATCTAACTCTATTTTAGTGTTGATCCCTGAGATAACTTTTGAAGATACTTAAAAATTTGAAGGATTTGAAGATGGGTTAAAGTTATAAGATGATTTTGAAGGTTCTAAAGATGATTCAGAGTCAAAAGACGACTCTCAAGCTGAAGGTGAATCTGATTCTGATAAAGATTTTAATGACAATCTAAAATCTAGAAGTCAAGACTCTGGTGGTCATGCTTCTGAAGGTGAAACTTCTTGATGTGGTCAAGATTTTAGAGATAATGTTGTATTTGATAATGTTTTAGAATCAAAAGGAGATTTTGAATAAGTTCAGAGAGCACAAAGAATCAGACAAATACCAAGGAGTTTTAAAGAGTTTGACATGTTGTAGGATACTAAGATAGACTCTGAAATGGAAGTCATTCAGCATGCTATGTTAGTAGACTTTGAACCAGTTAGTACTGAAGAACATCTCAAGAATAAAGTTAGATGAAGGCCATGTAAAAATAACTTGAGGCTATAAAGATAAAAAAAGTCTTAGGATTTGACTGAGCTTCCAAATGAGAAGAAAGCCATTAGTGTTAGATGGGTTTCCAAGATAAAGCTAAAGCAATATGGATCAATTTGAAAACAGAAATCAAGGTTAGTATCTAGAGGATTTTTACATAAACCTGAACTATATTATTTTGAAGTGTTTGCTCCTGTAGCTAGTCATGAGACAATTAGATTGGTGATTGTCATAGCTGCAAATATGAATTGGCATCTGATGCATTTAGACATGAAATCTACATTTCTGAACGATCCATTTTAGAAAGAGGTATATGTGTCACAACCTCCCGGATTTGTGAAAAATAATCAGGCAAGGATGGTGTACAGGTTACATAAAGCATTGTTTGGACTGAAACATGCTCCTAGAACTTGGAATTTGAAAATGGATTTATTTTTCAAGCTTTAAGGATTCACAAAAGTGAGATGGAGTATGGAGTTTATGTTCACCATGTTAGAACATGGTTTGGTTCTACACCTATCTTAGAATTTTTGATGATAATAAGTACTATTGATGATAATTATGTTCTGACCCTGATAAATAAATATTTTGTATGAAGCATTGTTGTCTCCTAATTTTTTAATGAAGTATGCAGACGGTGTTCTGATTCTGAATGGAAAAGGAGAACAAGTTGAAATTCTGAAGATAAAAGAAGTTCTAATATTTTTTAAAAGAATTTCTAAGAGAACTTAAAAAGATACACATGTAAAAGCAGTCTTCAAGATTATCACGCTCGTTAGAAGAAGTTCTGCTATGATCAAAAGACAAACTTTTGAAAGCACCATGCAGACTACAAACTATGACTCCTATATGTTGGTCGCTTAGTTAGTGCTACAAGGACTCAAATGGGAATATTTACAAAACACCAATTTCCAACAGACCTCGCTTTATGGAAAGTACAATTAATGACAAATGTCATTTTTCCATTTGTGGAATCTATGTCTACAATGGATTGAAATTCTCACGCCTATATAAAGACAAAATCATGAAGAATTTCACACAACTCTTACACGCATATTGCAGGGAAAATTTTCAAAGAAAGCATTCATATTTCTATAGTTTCAATTGAGCTCAAAATATATTGTGTAATACATCACAATAGTGATATAACTTATTAGAAGCGTCTTTTATACACAATTGTAATTGTTCAATCAGTTATGATTCCTTGAGAACCAGGTTGTGGTTTATCTAAATAAGAAAAGGCAATTGTCTTTGTGAATTGTAATCTATTATTGAATAGTGGATTAAGACCTCGTTGAGAGAGACAAATCACCTTGACGGGTGGACTGAAGTAGTTTGAGTTCAAACGAACCAGGATAAAAATAGTTGTGTCAAACTGTTTTAATTTAGAAAACCCAATTCAAATCCCCCTTTCTTGTGTTTCTCAACCTTCAATTGGAATCGGAGCACCTGGGTCTGGGTGCTAACACTTAACCATGTCAGATAAAAGATCCAGCTTGAAAAACACAATGGCAGAACCAGTTTAGAATAATAATGACCAATATGATGACAAAGACAGAATCAGCGGCAGACCCCCAATGTTTGATGGAAAAAAGTTTGACTATTGGAAAGACAGAATCAAAGTTTCTTTCTGGCCCATGACGCTGATCTCTAGGATATGGTAACTAATGGATACATTCATCCTTGTGATGCAAGTGGTCAGAAGATTGAAAGAAAGAAAATGTTAGATCAACAAAAGAAAGAATTAAAAAATCATCCCAAAGCCAAAATAATCCTCCTAAGCGCCATCTCATACACTGAGTATGAGAAGATCACAAGCAGTGACTCAGCTAAGAACATTTTCGACTCCTTAAGAATGGCGCATGAAGGCAATACACAAGTTAAAGAAACAAAAGCTCCTGCTCTTATTCAGAAGTACGAAGCGTTCAAAATGGAAAAAGATGAAACTATTGAAGCAATGTTCTCAAGGTTTCAAATTCTGGTAGCTGGTTTAATAGTTCTGGACAAAGGATATTCTATTGCTGATCATGTAAAAAAAGTCATCAGAAGTCTTCCCAAGAAATGGAGACCCGTGGTGACAACTCTCAAGCTTGAAAAAGATCTGAACAAAATCTCTCTGGAAGAACTCATTGGCTCATTAAGAAGTCACGAGATAAAATTAGAAGAAGATGAGCCCCAGAAGAAAGGTAAGTCTATTACTCTTAAATATAACCAAAAAAAATGACTCTAAAGCTTTTCAGGCTCAAGAAAAAAACTCTGGAGGATCATTATTAGAAGAATATGAGCTATCTCTGCTCTTCAGAAGAGTTCAGCAACTCTGGAAGAACAGACAGATGAAGTTCATAAATCCAAGAAGATCTAGGAATCATTCTGATTTATCCTATGGATGCAAAAAGACAAGAAGCAAAAAGATTGTATGCTATGAATGTAAGGAGCCTGGTCACTATAAAAGTGATTGTCCTAAACTTTTAAAGAGAAGTCAAGAAGAGGTTTGACAAAGAAAAGAAGAAAAGTCTTATGGAAACATGAGATGATTGATTCTTCCTCAAGCTTCACGACTTAAGATGAAAAAGCCAACATAGCTTTAATGGCCAACATAATCGATAACTCGATTCCTCCGAATCTAATTCGACATCAAGAGGTATTTCCTAATTTTATTGTTAATTTCTCTAAAGTCAATTAGCTGAAAGTCTATCGAAATTCTTGAAAATTATCGAAACTTCAAATCAAATACAAGAATCTTAAATGAATATTACATCCGATTATGAAGAAACTAAGAAACTAGAAATAGAAAACTATGAGCTTAAAGAAACCATTTCTAAACTAAAAATTGAAATTTCTGTTTTTAAAGAAAATTTACAAAAAGCTCAAGAAAAACCTGTTTCAGAAGTTCTAAATGATTATGATAATATTATAAAGGAATATGATATTGGTTTTCAAGAGTTCGCTTAAAAGCATAGGCGTAAGCAAAATAACTTCAATGATCTATAAAGTCAGAGAAAGTAAGAAAAGACTTAGGATATGTGCCTCCTAAAGATGAGAAACCATATTCTAAAGTAGTTTATATGGTCATTAAATACACACCTCTGAAATCTCACTTCACTTATGGTCACCCACATGACATAAAATATACTAGTGAATCATATTATGCAAAATCTTATGTTAAACCTAAGTTCAAACAGAACTTTAGAAATTCTAACCAAAAAGGACCCAAAAAGATATATAATGTCATACCCCAATTTTTGACCTAAGATACCACCTTACATATGCATTACTACATCACTAACAATTTCAGAACAGAATAGATCGTGTGTGGCTTCTAGAAGTCAAAGTTAGGGTTTCTTCAAAATTTCATCTGTTCAAGATATAATCAATTAGGATTTGAGCTTCCACTCACTTCAATTGATCTATCTTAATCAATCATCAACATTTGATCTTCAAATTCCGAACTTTTTCTCATGATCTACCATGAATCGACCAATTAGGTTTTGATCAAGATAGTGAATCATTGACTTTGCTCAATGGATGACCTATTTGCTTGAAGATTGATCTTAAAATCTTCAATAGAACATCTTGACCTAATTTCTTGATTCAAACATTGCAAAGTCCATGTTTCTTCATCAGACAAATTCTGAACCATCTGATGAAAACTCATCTGCTCAAAAAATTCAAACTTTGACTTTTGGTCAACTTTTCAAGACTAAATTTTTCAATCATAAAACATTTCAAATAATCCATCATGATCATAAAAATCAAGAAATGTGAAAAGTCAACAAAAGTCAAGATTTGAATTTTTTCTAACACTTAGAAAATTTTTCAAGTGTTAAGAAACATGGTTTTTTCTTACTTTCATGGACATTTTTCACCTAGATTCATTTGGATTCAGGAAAAACTCAAAACATGAAAGTTGTAGGTCTTGTTACAAGCTTTCCAAAATGTTCAAGAACGTGCAAAAACAGTTTGTCTAGCTAGGCTTTTGATTTTGAAACATAGAGCCCAAAACCATGGAATTCTAAGATCATGTATCAAAATTATAAGTCATTTTCACAAATCTCTCTTCTAGAAGCCTTGTCATCGCCTTTTGATAGATTATAACTGATAAATATCAGTTAGACATGATTGAAGAAGAGGATTGAATCAAAGAAATTTTTTAACCATGGTTAGAAAGTAACTTTGCATTAAATGCAAAAGATTCCTTCTTACCACTTAAGTAAGTTGCAAAGCTCTCAATGATAACCTTGCCATTCAGATTTTTGGCCTATAAATAGAGGTCATTTCTTCATTTTCAAACTACACCAAAGCTATCATAATCAAGCTTTCCTTCTTTCTTTCTTAAATTCCAAGTTTCAAAGTTCAAGAGGGAAATTTTGCAATTTTCAAACCTTGCAATCGAGCAAACTTAAGTTTCTAACATGTTCTAAACATCATTTTGAAGTAGTTTAAAACTTAAAACCACCGGAAAACAAGCTAAGAAATTTTTCACACAAACTCCATTTGTGCAAGTTTTGAGCCAAAACGCCAAATTAGAAAACTACCGGCTAGCCTTGATTTCTCACTTCAAACACATCCTATACATCATATAGAGACTGCATACTTAAACAAGTTCGAACAGCTCCATCACCATCTTCCATTTTCAAATTAAGCAACTTACAATTTGACTTGGTCAGAAAGTTCCAGCCATTTTCAGGACAAACTAAGAGTAGGAACACACTCAATGAGGTTCAGGGAAGCTTAATCAATCACTACTTTGCACCTGGAAGTTGTCCAACTCGATCTGGTATTTCATACCAAGAGGTGGGTTTTCAAAACTTTGATACCTCCATACATGCGTTTTTAGCTTTAAAATTGAAAAGGAAAATGTAGATATACAATCACTAAAGCTATCTGGATCCTTAATTTAAACTAAAATCAATTGAGTTCAAAGAATTAATCACTTTTTCAGTTAGGGTTTAAATTGAGATTATTCAAATTCACGCTCATCTTTGATTAATAATGTTAACAAAATACATAGTCAGAATCGTGATGAAAATCTAGACAAAATGGTATTTTGAACTTTTAAAATTGATCAAGAAATGAAGAAATTCAAATCTGGAGCCATGGCCATGTCTCGTTTGGTTCAACGAAGAAGATGAAGTTGAGTTTCAGAAATTTAAAAGCTGGGTTTAAAATATATATTTGTAGTTTAATTTAAAACAACGGAAGCTTCTAATGCTTCTATCCCCAGAAGCAAGCCTTCTCAACATGCTTCACATGGAGCCAACAGGCAGAAGCACCATGCCAGCCTTCTCATGCCCAGAAGCTGCTAGCCAACACGCCCCAGAAGCAAGCCTTCTCAAGCGCTCTAGAAGCCAAGCTTTCTCACGTTCCAGAAGCAAACCAACTTCTGAATCCTTCAGAAGTCCAACTTCTGGACTTTTTCCAAACTTCTTTTTTTTATTTATAAAACTCCTTCTAAGTAAGGTAATTAAATGACAAGTCAAGCAAATGGCTCAGTGGAAACTCTTCACTTCTAAGCCAAATGTCCAAGGTTCAAATCTCCTTAGGACCAAAAACTCTTTTTTTATCACTAATTTCTCAAGTTTCTAACAAACTTAAACATTTTCAAAAACCAATCAAAACCTCTCATTTTGAGATGATTTTTTGCACACTTGTCATTTAATATACCTATTTTATGATTATGTCAAAAAAAATCCAAAAATATTTTCTTTTTGATCATATTTTAATTAAGCTTAAAATATGACATTTTAAGTATTTCTTAATACTTTTCAAAAATGTTTTCTTTTAAACTTAAATCTTTTTTTCAAAACTTCTTGTGAATATCCTTCACTTTTCAAAATCATTTTCAAAACCTTTTCAAAAACATTTCAACAAACTTACACTTTTTTCCATGATTAATTAGACTTAAAGATAAACCAAACCAGGTTTCTCCTTGATTTTTCTTAATTGATCATGGGCCTCCCTCACGGTGTAAGTCCCAACTCTCCTATGTACATATTCATTTTCTTGTACATAATCACCCCTTCGTGTACATATTCATTTCCTTGTACACAATCAAAAACCTTTGTATGTATTCAAGTTACACTTGCTTTAATTGCTTGTTTTATACACTTGTTTATATTTCCTTCATAAACTCCTGTGAATACACATCACACGCTTGTTTATATAACTGTTCAGTTATAACATAACTATTAGTCTAACAACTAGGTTCCCTTTTAGCCTCCTCTTAGGCTTCATATAAGAAAACTCATTTACTGAGTTTAGCCTCCGCTTAGGCTTCATATAAGACACACTCCCCACCGAGTTAGCCTCCTCTTGGGCTTTGTTCAAAAGAGCTCCCTCGTTGAGTTTAGCCTCTCTTGGGCATCAAACAAGAAAGAGACTCGAAATCTCTTAGCGACCTCCTATTGGCTTCCAATACAAAGAATCACCCGCTGGGATAGAACCTAAGAGGATGATTTCCCGGTGAAATCACTCTTGAAATCCTAAGAGGATGGTTTCCCAGTGAAACCACTCTTAAAGCCAAAGCCAGCCATACCCTATAGCTTCCTCTTGAGCTTCATACAAGGACCCTCGATGACCCTCGAATGCCTTCTTGGGCTTATAATACAAGGACCCTCGATGACCCGAATGCCTCCTCTTGGGCTTATAATACAAGGACCCACAGCTTCTTAAAAGCATACCCCTAATCCAATCAATTTCTCCTAAGAGATTTAGACATTTATCATCTCTATGGAAGAAGTATCTCATCTATCACATCACATACAATCAAACTCTTTTCAAACACTTTTCAAACAAAAACATCTTTTAATCTGTAAGTGGAAAAGCTTGTACACTCAAGCAAAACACCCAATGCTTACAATTAAAGATTCAATCATCTTTTCAAACATCTTTTTTAACTCGTAAGTGGTAACACTTGTACACTCAAGCAAAATACCTATAACTTACGATGAAAGATTCAATCAATCAACCTTTCAAAATGTATGTGATGAAATAGATTGGATACATTTTTCATTAAGATGACATTCGTCTTTGTCTCTTAATAACATTTGTTGCTTCCACTAGCATAAGTGGGAACTACGATTGCCCTAACTTTCTCAACATCCCTTTGAGAATACGTAGGCACAAGGTCTCATCCTTGGCGAGCATAGTTCTTTCTCCTCAAACCAAACAAAATCATAGCTCCCTTTAGATCCGAGCTACAAATTCTCGATTCCCATTAAGGGATATGTATGTAAGATCCCAATGATCTTTGTGAGCACAATAATAAAAACCTAGGATCCCACGTAATCTACCCTTCTTCAAATCCAAAGGAGACACTTTCCCAAAGAATAGATATAGCAAATTAAAACACACAAACATATCAAACTATTCATATATAAAGCTATAGATAACTATATATTTAGGGTGCCACATCTATTCCTTTATATAACAAACCCCTTGCCGAATCTCCCCAATGCGTTGCGTCTAGTTCGTGCTAGTCGTAATGCATATCATATTTATTGAGGGTATTACTTTCCCCATTTTCATCTCATTTTTATTGTTTTGAAACAATAAAGCTTGATGCTCATGATCTTTATAAACAAATCAAAGAGTAAATCGTTTGAGCAGAGAATTCAAATTCAGATTCGATTCCCTTGCGCGTCACTTTTTAACGCGAACAGGTACCTAAGAACAAAATAATATATGTTGCATATGTCTTTGACAGCAAAGTTGAAACACCAGTCTTGGTATCTGGACTCTGGATGCTCTTGACATATGACGGGAAGAAAGCATATGTTCCAAAGTATGGAACTTAAAGCTGGAGGTTATGTAGGTTTCGGAGGCAACCAAAAGAGTAAAATCATTGGATCTGGAACTATCAGTAACAATTTTTTACCCTCTATTACTAATGTTTTGTTGGTAGATGGATTGATGCATAAATTGTTACCCATAAGTCAATTAAGTGATAACGCTTATGATATAATCTTTAATAAAAAGTCTTGTAAAGTTGTTAGTCAGAAAGATGGAACAATCCCCTTTAATGGTAAAAGGAAAAATAACATTTATAAGATCAAACTTTCTAAACTCAAGAGTCAATATGTAAAATGCCTTATGTCTGTGGAAAATGAGCAATGGGTCTGGCACAGACGATTGAGGCATGTTATCACAAGAAGAATATCTCAAATTAACAAACTCAATCTAGTCAGAGGACTTCCTAATTTGAAGTTCAGCTCAGATGCTATGTGTGAAGCATGTTAAAAAGACAAATTTTTAAAACCTCCTTTTAAATAAAAAAAAATGTTGTTTCAACCTCTAGGCCATTAGAACTTATGCATATTGATCTGTTTGGACCAGTGAAAACTGCATCCATCAGTGGCAATAAGTATGGATTGGTGACCGTAGATGACTATAGCAGATGGACATGGGTAAAGTTCTTAAGACACATGGATGAGTCACATTCTGTGTTTGTTAACTTCTGTAATGTGGTCCATAATGAAAAAGAGTTTAGAATTGTTAAAGTCAGAAGTGATCATGGTGGAGAATTTGAAAATAAAGATTTTGAAAAACGTTTTAATGAAAATGGTATTTCTCATAATTTTTCTTGTCCTAGAACTCCACAAAAAATGGAGTTGTAGAATGTAAAAAGTGAACTTTACAAGAAATGGATCGAACCATGATCAATGAGACTAAAAATGCTAAAAGAAGATGAACACAACATGTTATATCCAAAATAGAATCTTTATAAGACCTATTCTTGAGAAGACTCCTTATGAATTGTGGGAGAAGAAAGCCCAACATTCTTATTTCCACCCTTTGGATGCACTTGTTTCATTATGAATACCAAAGATCATCTGAATAAATTTGATTCTAAGGCACAAAAGTGTTTAATGTTAGGATATTCTGAACGCTCAAAAGACTACAGAGTATATAACACTGAAACATGAACTGTGGAAGAATCTATCAATATCAGATTTGATGATAAGCTTGGCCCTCAAAAGTTAAAGCAAAAAGATTCTCTTGCAGATATAGAAGTTCAAATTTCGTGGATCAAGATATTCGGACAAGAAACAGTTCAAAATAAGCCATCAAAGAAACATTAGAAGAGCCCATTTAGAAGAAGCCATCCAGAAGCAGCCTAGCTCATCCTGAAGAGATGATTCTGGGAAAGAAAGATGATACAATCAAAACCAGATCAACATTCAGAAATTCTGAAGAATCTCTCATGTGTCTGGTGTCCTTGATTGAGCCAACTTCCATATATGAGGCTCTTCAAGATAATGATTGGATCATGGAAATTCATGAATAGCTAAATCAATTCACCAGAAATGATGTATGGGATCTTGTGCCCAAACCAAAAGGCCTTAACATTATTGGAACTAAATGGGTCTTCAGAAACAAGTTGAGTGAACAAGGAGAAGTAGTCAGAAACAAAGCTCGACTGGTAGCACAAGGTTATAGTCAGCAAGAAGGAATAGACTATATAGAAACCTTTAATCCAACAAAAGTTAGAATCTATCAGACTTTTAATTTCATATGCTGTAAATCACAATATTACACTTTATCAGATGGATGTAAAGAGTGCATTTTTAAATGGTTACATTGATGAAGAAGTATATGTGCATCAACCCCCTGGTTTTGAAAACACAAAACATCCATATTTTGTTTATAAGCTTAAAATATCTCTATATGGTCTAAAACAAGCCCCCAGAGCTTGGTATGAAAGACTAAGCAATTTTCTATTAGAAAAAGATTTTACTAGAGGGAACGTGGACACAACTTTATTCTGTAAAATATTTAAAAATGATATTCTGATATGTTAAATTTATGTTGATGACATAATTTTTGGTTCTGCTAAAGCCTCCCTTGGGAGAGAGTTTGCTAAGTTATGCAGGCAGAATTTGAAATGAGTCTCATGGGCGAACTCAATTTTTTTGGGGAATTCAAATCAACCAAACTTCAGAAGCAACGTATGTACATCAGAGTAAGTGCATTAAAGAACTTCTGAAGAAATTTGACATGTCAGATAGAAAACCTGCCAAAACTCCTATGCATCCCACATGTATTCTAGAAAAGGAAGAGGTAAGTAAGAAAGTAGAACAGAAGCTCTACAGAGAAAATCTAGAGAATACAAACTTGTAGGATATTGTGATGCTGACTTTGCTGGAGACTGAATAGAAAGAAAAAGCACTTCTGGGAGTTGTAAGTTTCTAGGAGAAATATGATATCTTGGTCCAGCAAAAGACAATCCACCATTGCTCTGTCTACTGCAGGAGTAGAATATATAGCTGCAGCTGGATGCAGGACTCAGATGCTCTGGATGAAAAGTCAGCCTGAGGACTTTCAAATATTCGAGAGTAACATTCCTATCCTCTGTGATAGCACTTCTGCTTTTTGCTTATCTAAAAATCCTATTTTACATTCTAGAGCTAAACACATAGAAATTAAACATCATTTCATTAGGGACTATATTCAAAAGGGAATTCTTACTTTAAAATTCATTGACGTACCATCAATGGTGATATATTTACAAAACCCCTTATTGAAGATAGGTTCAGTTTCATTTTGAAGCATCTCATTATGGAATTATGCCCAGAATGAAAAGTTCAATTCTATATGTTTAACTATTAGAATATTATTTTATTTTTTGTGAACTTCTGATCAATTGTCCTTCAAAAAGTGAAAAGGGTAACTGAATCAGAATCTATCAAGAAGATCTGAATGATGACTCAGCTTGAGATAGAAGCATACAGTTCACTAGAACAACACTTGTCAATCTTAATCGCTAAGTCATTCTCAGAATATGGACACATGTTCAAATTCTGATAGAGTGAAACGCTTGAGTTGATTCATTGAGGTGTTGGTCACATCGGTAACTGCTCACCATATCTTCACGCTATCTCCCGTGTCAGCAATCATTATGGTTAATAATCATTTCTTCATGCTTTAATTAATCTTAATTGCATGGTTTCAAGAAATCATTTTTCTCTATATATACTTTCTACTTTACCTTTTTCAAAATTCATCGTTTTCAAATTGTTTGCTTATTTCTTCCTCTTTTGAAAAACCCTTATTTTCGTGTCTTCACATTTTTTAATCAAACCCTAGTTTGAGAATAATGGCTTCCTCATCTCAAGATCAACAACAGCAACAACATCCCTAAGTTAACACCAATGAAGAAGTGTTTATTGATCCCCACAGAACCCTGAACACCTCTTTTGAAAATCTTGAAGTTCTTTGTGAGTTTCTCGTTGATTTTGAATGCATGAAGGAAAACGACCATGATCTCCTGAAGAAGTGCTTTTCAAGGGTGGCTTCAATACTTTGATCGCTTGATCGGTCCTGTTTTTCAAAGTTGGTGAAGAAATTCGGATTCATGCCGCCTACCGTAATCGTCATATGTGTCGGGAAGAAAATTGTCATCAAGATCTCATTGGAGAGCTTATTGGTCATAACGACAATGGAATCAAATGTACTAATATGGTCGATAAGGTTGGCTCGACCCTAGCATGTTTCCAAAGTGATTTTTGTTTTGGAGACCCTTCAATAAAAATCAAAGACCTTAAGGATCACTTTAGAATTTGGGCCAAGATGATTCTGGGGGTGCATCAACCACAAGAAACCCTTAAGTTCTGCTGACTACATCAACATCAATCAACAATATCTTCTTAACTTCATTGAAACAAAACAAAAGATTCATCTCCCCACAGTCGTTTAATCATCCAAGACTAGTGTTAAAGATACAAGAGAAGAAAAGAACAGAGATGGATCCTCCGGGAAGGCTCATCTCAGATATCCTAAAAGAAAATAAGTTTATCGACTATCTGAGTGAAGTCAAGATAGTAGATGATTTGAACCCCATTGTTGGAAAAACTCTGAACGCCAAAAATCTGAAGAAGATGAAAATCATAACCTCTCTCACAAAGAAACCCACAACTTTGGTGAATGAAAATATCTCTGTTAGAAGAATTCATTTGAATAACTTCCCCCTGTTCTCAAACATTGATGATTCAAGACCTGACATCATCTGCCACTTTATGCAAGTTTGCAAACAAAGTAGTACTGATTGTGACACCCCAAATAATTCGATTATTAAATAATTAGAATTTTTAATTATTAATTTAATTAGAAATTTAATTATTGGTATTTTGGATTATTGGAATTAATTAAATTATAATGGAAGTGGAATTGTTGGTGGTGTGAAGTGTAAAGTGAGGGTGTGAGGAGTAAAAGGCTTTACTCACACTATTTATTCTATTTTTATTAGTTTAGAATAATAAGAGGAATAAAAGAAGGAAAAGAGGAAAAAGAGTCACATTTGGGAATTATTCATCATACGTGCAGTTGAGAAGAGGAAAAGGAAGGAGGAAAGCCAATTTGTGTTGGAATCAAGAACCCACAAGGTAAGGGTGATTTCGATTAATTAACACGATTATCGGTTTTGAATTCAATAGTATATATCGTAGTATGTTAAGAATCTCAATTTAGAAATTCTAGGTTCCCGTAGAATTATCCCAATTTGTGTCAGATTGTGTAGAATCCATTGATTTGTATGTTATAGGGTCAATAGGAATGAACAAAGTATGTTATATTGCACGTTAATGATGTTGGTTGAGTGATTCTACTACGTTGGAACGTATAGGCGATTGGAAAGAGTAGGAAAATTGTTTTGGAAACCCGTAGTCAAACCGGTGTTTTTGGCTCAGAGTCGGAACCGTTCCCTGGGAGAACCCGGTTCCAAGTAAATTAGCAAAACTGTGAATTTTTGAACTCAGGAACCGGTTACTCCTGGGGAGGAACCGGGTTCCACGTTAAATTTTTCCAAAGAAAAATGATTTTCTTCGGGAACTGCTTTTCGCCTGAGGAACCAAGCCCTATACATTTTTCCGGGGGCGTTTTTTAACTTTTTGGGAACCTTACTCCTCGAGGAGCCGTTCCACTATTAATTTTGAAAATCCCAAACTTTAAAATTCATAACTTTCAAACCGAAGTCCGCTTTGAGTCCGTTTTGACGTTGTTTCTTAAATTTAATGCTCTATTTTATAAAATGAAGGATTCTGTAACTTGAAATTATTTTGAAAATGTGTCAATTTCGAATTATGGTTATTATTCAATGCATACTTGTGTGTGTAGTGTATCTGGCATTTGATTGTATAATTGTGTGAATGGAAAGCATGTTTATATCTTGATTGATGTAATGATCGTTGAGGATATCATGTTTTGTTTTGAATTCATTTTATGATAATTTGTGTATTCATAGATTGATTGAATGCCATTTGGTGTTATGCGTGCATATATTTCGGTGAAGTTAATTCTCATTGTGTGGAATTTGACTTGTATTGCCGATAACCGACTTTGTGATGATGGGTGGGCCGGATTCGTGTCCGGTGATTATGGACGAATCGATATTTTATCCGTGATAATGGATCGGTGTGTGACTTAGTCACGTGTTGGTACCACATGCATCACGTTGCATTCGTGTTTTTGCATAGAATAACATGTTAGGATGTTTTCCAAAGGTTACAATTCTGTTGTTATTGTTGTGCATAGTGAATTGTGTGGTTTTATCCGTGTTGAAATCGGATTATGTTGGAATGGTGAATTAATATACTTGTGATATATGTTGATTGAGGAACTTATACCATCTTAATTATGAGAAATCTCACCCTTACTTTAATGATTTGATTAGGTAGCAACTCGTGACTGGTGAGGATGGCTCTAGAGCTATGTTATTCTCGTGTCCACGTGTCGTTGTCATGCTCGATAGGTTCTAACAATCGAGGAACATTAATGAGAACTTATTTAGTATTCCATTGTTATCGAGTTATTTTGGAAATATTTATGAATTGGTGTTATTCCATTTGAATTGTGGTGTTTTTCCGCTGTGTAAGACATGGTCCCAATTTGATTGATTATTTTAATAATGTTCTCAAAAGTAGCATGGCTACTATTTTATTGGAGTTTTATTTATTTGAATTGTGACATCCCTTGTTTGCATGTTAACTCGATTAAATATATATAAATCAGCGGAGTAAATTAGAAGGGGTGTTACATCGATCCTAATATCAACATCTTAGATCTTCATCAATAAGCTCCCAATGTTTCTCTTGGAAAATCTAAGAAGAAAAAGTGATGAAGGTACCTCCTCTAAGCAACCCAAAGTTGTCAAAAAGAAAGGTAACTCGCTGTTTATTTCTGTTATTGAACCAGTATTGACATCAACATTTGTTTCCACTCTATCTTCTCTTCCCATTTCTTCCCTACCAGAAAATTCACCACAAACCAGAGACTCAACCTCTGGTTCTCTTTCAAGACAATGGGAAATCAGTTGTTGAATCCTCTGAAGCTCTTGCTACCGAAACTCTGGACTGATAAGGATGCTTCCTATCCCTCCTTAGTCATTCAAACTCTGGAAGTTCTGAAGAAGGAAAATGAAGAGGTCAGAAAAAGATTGGATAAGCAAGATGAAACGAACAAGGAACTTAAAGAGATGATGGGTAAACAAGAAGCTTCAACATCTGAGATCAAAGGGATGCTGGAAGCTCTGTTCTCACGATCCCCCATCTTAGACCCAAGTTTTTCTTGCTACTTAATATTGTTCTTATTTTAAATTTTTTTACTTTCTGGATCTTTTCTTTTGTACTTCGTCCTGATCAATGTAATCATCTTTTGCTTTATTTTATTATTTTCTCAACTTTTCTTTTTGATATATGACAGAAAGGGGGAGAACGTAAGATATTTTGAACATCATAGTTGCTGATAGACTAAGTCTCAAACATTTTGATATCATCTTTGATTTCATTTTTGTCTAAAGCTTAAAACGTGAAATATCAATTCTGGAAATCAACTTGGATCCATCAAAACCTTCATCATACCGATTAAAATCTTGAGGATGTACATGTCTCTAAACTTATATGAATATTAAATTCAGGGGGAGACCACTCTGTCAAAATATGTATGTTTTGTCATCATCAAAAAGGGGGAGATTGTTAGAACATGGTTTGGTTCTACACCTATCTTAGAAGTTTTGATGATAACAAGTACTGTTGATGAAAATTATGTTCGAATACGATAAATAAATATTTTTATGAAACATTATTGTCTCCTAATTTTTTAATGAAGTATACAGATGATATTCGATTCGAATGGAAAAGGAGAAACATGTTACAATTTTGAAGATATAGAAGTTCTAATATTTTGTAAAAAGAAATTCTAAGAGAACTTAAAAGATACACATGTAAAAGCATCGCAAGACTATCACTTCGTTAGAAGAAGTTCCGCTATGATCAAAAGAGAAACTTCTAAAAGCACCATGTTGCATTACAAATTCTAGTTCATATACTGGCTGCTTAGTTCTTAATGAGAAGGACTCAAATGGGAATATTTGAAGTAACAACCAATTTCCAACAAGATCTCGTTTTTATGGAAAGCAAAATTAATGACAAATATCATTCTTCCATTTGTGGAATCTATGTCTCCAACGGATTGAAACTCTCACGCCTATATAAAGACAAAATCATGAAGAATTTCACACAACTCTTACACACATATTGCAGAGAAAATTTTCAAAGAAAGCATTCATATTTCTCTAGTTTCAATTGAGCTCAAAATATATTGTGTAATACATCACAATAGTGATATAGCTTATTAGAAGCATCTTTTATAAATAGTTGTAATTGTTCAATCAATTGTAATTCCTTAAGAACCAGGTTGTGGTTTATCTCAAGAAGACAAAGGAAATTGTCTTTGTGAATTGTAATCTATTGTTGAATAGTGGATTAAGACCTTGTTGAGAGAGACAAATCACCTTGACGGGTGGACTAGAGTAGTTTGAGTTCAAACGAACTAGGATAAAAATAGTTGTGTCAAACTATTTTAATTTAGAAAAACTCAATTCAAACCCCCTTTCTTGTGTTTCTCAACCTTCACAACATACTTGAAGTAATATGATTCTGGTGTGTCTCTATGTTGATGACATATTTCTAACATGAAGTTGTTCTAATGAGATAGTCAATTTCGAGAAGGTGCTGATGAATCGGTTTGAGATGACTAATCTAGGAAATATGATATATTTTCTAGGGATGAAGATTCTATACGATAAGGTACAATTTTTCATCATCTGAAGTATGAACTTGAACTTCTGAAGAGATCTGAGTTAACAAATTGCAAGATTACAATAACACATGTTGACACTACTTTAAAAAAAGTTATCACCTCGGACACAAAATGCATTTAACCCGAATAAAGAAGGAGGAAACAAAGGGCCATGAAAAGTTGCCACTTATCACCTTGGTGATTTAAAACCGAGGGTAAGTTATATGCACATGTGTGCGAACCCCATAAGCAACACTTTTATTATTTTCAAAACTAGCACATCTTTTATTTTGATTTATCTAGAAAATTAAGGGGTAAGATTATTTCTTTCTTTCTTTTTTTTTTATAAAAAATGTTACATTGTTTACCCAGAATATTACATGGTTTACACAATAATAAAACTAAAACAAAAATAAAATTCCTTAGAGATCAAGATAAAAATCAAATTTCCTGAAAACCTAGATTTTAGATCTTGAATCATTAAATCTCGTGGTAGAGATCAAATGTTAGATATGGCTTGCAATTGTTTATGATGAAAAATTATAAGATAATCAAATCCAATATTGAAATAAATAATTTTTGGTTAAAATAAATATTTAAGAAAAATAACCTTAAACCCTTATAAGAAAATTGAGTTACATTATCTTCTTATTTTAACTATCACCTTGGTTATTACAAAAATCGAGGTGAAAAACAATATTTTTTGAAATTATATTATTTATATGGAATATTAAAATAAATTTTTTACAACAAATCTTTACTCTTATTAATGAATATCTTCGTTGATATCTATTTTCTCGATCAATTAAGCACATTCTTTGTGTAACTTAAAGTAAGATTAATTTTCCGCATTTAATCTATCAAATAAGGAAAAAAATAACAACAACATCAACACCATTATATGAGGTAGATTGCAAGTATGGAAAAATATTTTGTGCTAGAGAGAAGAACATTGAGGATTTTTCAGATTGCAATCCATTCCAAAGAATGATGCATCTTGAGTTTAGGAAGCTTCATATAAAAGATTAACGTAAGATTTGTTTAACAAATGCTTTATAGTGAAATCGATTATTGATTCCTCAATATATAGAAAACTGAAGGTTTAGAATTATTTAGTTTACACTTATAAACAAATAAAAACATAAATTGCCAAAGTTGGGATTCAAATGTGTCTCGATTTGTTTCTCGGTTTTATCAATGCCCGAGGAACATGTTGTTTTATTTTAATAAAAATAAAATATGGCTATTCTTGACATAATACCTCATTTTATCTCACTTAGGTGAAAGCTTCATCATAAATGTATTATTTGTAGTAGTGTGAGATGAATCATAAGATGAATTCGATTCAGAGGATGATGAAGTAGATGCTACGACTTTTAAAGAGTTGGTTATCATTGAGATATTTGTAACACCAAGATACCTAATACAAAGTGTCGATGAAGTGCTCTTTCTACTTTTGACACAAGCATGGAAGAAACAAGTATCCTATAGTCTATTTTGAGCCATTTAATTTGACTTTTGAAACATTTGAGTTTTTATTTTAAGTCTGTACAATGATCAAAGGTTAGAAGAGGATCTAGTCCTAGCAATAATCTCATCCGGTTAAAGGGCTCATTGATCAACTAAAGAATCTAACACCCTACTTTTCTCCCTAAGAGTCTCAATACTCAGATCCATGTTCTTGAAGACCACCTTACTTTAGGATTTGAGAATGCCTTTTCAACATATTAAGTTTTTCTTTAATGGAAAAAGTCTTTCAATCAAGAGTGGGAGAAATTTTCCAATTATTCAGAACAACTTCAAGAAAATCATTATAATTGAGTTAATGCTTATTAAACCTAATATATTTGGGGTCCATAGTTAGTTAAAATAACGAAGGATAACTTAGCGAGGGTTGAAAACATCTATAAGAATCACCCATTGAATAATCTAACCTCACATATTTCACAACACGTCTAATACAAGGATCATATACAAGACATTTTTAATCTAAAATTATAAAACACGAGGTATATGAATCATCATACATATATTATACATTGTTCAACATTCAATTTTCATCTAATATTAAACTCTTACTTGCATTTGAAATACAAATATAAAAGAAAAATGTTTCTACTTTTAAAAATAAGTTCACTTAATTGATAAAGAAAGGTTGAATTCAAATAATTTAAATAATACTTAGAATGAATAAGTAATCAAGTTGAATTTCATGTTCAACAAATATATATAGACAATAAATAATACTTCTTCGTTTCAAAATGGTGTCGTTTTTAGAGTAAAAATTTATTTTAAAATGAATGTTATTCTCACTTTTCAATGCAAGAATGATAACTATTTTTCCAAATATGTCATATAATTACTACTTATACTACTTTCAATACATTAAAGTCTAATTTAGTAAAAGTGCATGTCACATGACAATGATTACATTCTTTAATCAGTGCAAAATCTTAAACGAAAATCACTCTAGAGTACTTGGAATGAATAAGTAATCAAATTGAATTTTAAGTTCAACAAATATATATAGACAATAAAGATTCGCTTTTGAGGCAAAGAAAAGAGTGGTGGAATAAGTCCTAGGATCTGGTGTTGAAAGAAATGTGAAATGAGAAGAATGGTTTAAGGCGTGGGGAATATGTTTGGGTAGTGGCATGCTACAAATCATGAGTGTAAGAGATAAAAGAGTCTTTTCCACTTCCCAAAAACAAGCTTGAAAGAAAGGAATTGAAGAAAGAATATAAGTATAGTCCTAGAAAGAATGACATTTAGAAAACAAAAGTGGTGTTGTAGTAATTAAAACCCAAGGAGAGTGTCTCCCATTGCAGAATCAAGGCAGGGTTCTCTTTAGCGCCGGTGTCCCCGCGCGCTTTTTATTCATTGTTGTTTCTTGTGTGTCTCTCTTGTGTCTTTGAGTGATGAAATAACCAACTCTACACGTTTAGAAACTTCTTTCAAGACTCAACAAAATCCTTCACTGACATTCTGCAACATGTTTCCCAATCTCTATATCTTTCTCTTCCCACCAACACACTTTGACCAAATCACCTTTATTTTCTCTCATTTTTATTCTTATTGACACACATGCATGTAAGTGTTTTCATTATTCTATGTCGACATTGCTAAAAGTGTGATATTTGTAATTTTGTAATTTTAAAATGAATAAAGTGATTGAATGAAAAGTTATTTTTAATGACTAATGTAATAAGAATATATAATTAAGAGTAAAATCATCAAGTGCCAAACAAAGATCAAGTCAATTCTAATCTTAGACCTAGTCCACACTAGTAGAGAAACAACATTAAAATTATTGATATCATACCTTATTTAATAAAATAAGATATAAAAGTTACATTCAATGGCAATTTTATAATTAAAATAAAAAATTTAGTTTTAATATTAATATTTAACATGAAATTTTTAGAAAACAAGTGTCTAATATATTTTACTTTAAAACATATAAATGTGTTTAACATAAGTTACTTGATTTTAAAATGAATATAAAAGAAAGATAATAAAACAATGTATGAAAATATATAAATCAATACCTGATATTATAAAAATAAATGTGATTACAAAATGAATCTTTATATCTAATTTGAAAGATTAAATATATTCCTAAAGCAATAAAGAGAATCAAATTACATTAAAAACTATACAGAAAATTACATAGTTGTTTAGTCTTTGATTTAATTGTATTTTAATGACTATTAAATGACAATCAAAACTCTTATTAAAGATGTTTCATTCCAACTTTTGTAATAAAATATGACTATTTTAAATATTTCTTTAAAAAACAATGAAATTCTTAATTAATTCTAAAACAAAATATACCTAATAAAAATAGTTTTTTTATAGAACCAAATCATAGTTTTCTAATATTTTTTTAAATTAAATTTTATTCTTTTCACCTAAAGTAAATAATGAATCACGATTAGAATTTTTTGAAAATTAACATTTCTCAAGAAAAAAATGCTTCATATTTTTAAACAAATGTGATTTTTCCTTCAAATTATATTAACTTAAAATAAAATTAAAACTTAATTTATCAAAAGTGAAAGAAGAAGACTAAATTTATATGGTAATAAATAAAAACACAAAATTTACAAGTTTTTAATAATAACAAATCTCTATTAAAATAAATAAATAAAAGTTAAATAATGAAAAATGCGACATAATAATTATGTTGTATTAAAATTCATTTTATATTATTTTTTTATCTTATTCAAAATAAATTATTATACACTCTTTACTATTTATTCAATTTTTTATACATGTTTTGAATATCATTTCATACTATTGTTTAAAAAGTATTAATTTTATTATTTATTTTAAGTGAATATAATAGAACATAATTTAAAGAAGGTTTAAAAAATTTGAAACTATTTTTTATTAAGAATATGCTTTTTATGAAATATTTATTACTATAATTTATTATTTATCTTAATCAAATATAAGAGAAATCAATTTAAAAAGAAAAAAAAGATATTTGAGTAATTTGATATCTCTCTCCCTTTATTATATATACATGACATTAGTAAAAAGTAAATGTCATAGAAAAATTATTTGTATCTCGATTGGACTTCTCATTATATATATATATATATATATATATATATATATATATATATATATATATATATATATATATATATATATATATATATATATATATATATATATATATATATATATATATATATATATATATGATATTAGTAAAAATAAATGTCATAGAAAAATTAATATTTGTATCGATTTGACTTCTCATTATATATACATGATATTAGTAAAAATTAATATCATAGAAAAATTAATATTTGTATCTGATTTGGAAAAATAAATATATATTCCTAAAACAACCAAGAGAATCCTGCAAATAAATATAATAGCAAAATTTTATAAATGAATAATTAAAATTGGCGCTGAAAATTCCGGCTTCTTTACAAAATTTAGGATTTTGAAATATGTGCACTTCTGAAAAACTTAAGACCTTATGACATAAAATCCTCATTCTATCATATTAGGGTTTACTTGTATATTTTCTCAATCCGTCTCTCAATCAAACTTGGAAAATCCACTTCAATCTTTCTTCAAATTAAAATTATTGATTAGTTTCACTATCAATTAAGAATATATATCTCTTTGTTTGCAACTCATGCCTCCGTATCAAGATTATTGTAATACAAACTCACTATTTCAATGTATTTTTATTAGGGCGTGAGAGGTTATAATATCACGAGAGGTCAGTATTATGAATAAAAACCTAATTTTATATCTATATCAAGGTAAGTCAATTGTCTTAAACTTATTGATATTTCATATAAATTATATATATAACTGATTATGTGTTTTTTTATTCAATTACTTTGTAGGCACATCAACAATACGATAGATGGGTTTGTGGTTATCATGTAATGAAAAATATATTTTACATTATCTAGATGGATATATTGCAAGAATTACATTAGGTAATAATAAAATATTTCAATATTTAATATGTAAATCATATCACTTCATATTTTAACATGCTCTCGTTTAATTTATTTTATTGTTTTCATTTGTAGATATATGAAAATCCATCGTCATATGACAAAGATGTTATTGATAATATTCAACAACTTTGAACACAATTATTTTTGCAGATAGTTGAAGAACAAGATCAACTTGAAGAGAAAGAAACAAGGAGTTAGATAAAAAAAGTTTTATTAGAATTAATAATGACTTATTAATTAACATTGTTTTTTAATATAATTTTTTTCTTGAATTTAGATTTACACTCTTTGGTATAATTTGTTAAATTTAAATTTGGTGAGTTTGATGTTCCTCGATTGAAACAATAATAAATTTTTTGGCATATATGACCTAAACTTGATTTAAGATTAAACAGTTATGCTATATATTTCCCCATCCAATTTAGAGAATAATATTTGTTGATGTTTCATTTAAAATCAAACCGCACTCGATGTCATTTATAACACTAAATTTAATAAAGAACAGATGTGATACATACGCTATACAAACATTATCTAAAAAAGTTTATACATTCAATTTAAGAGAAAAAAAACAGGTATGAAAGGTCTGTTTTAACCAAATAACACTTTATTAAAATTTTAACACATATTTTTTTGAAAAGTTAGTGTCATAAGTTGGTTTCTAATCAAGCAATTCTCCATTATACTTTAACACCGATTTTGGAAAAATAGGTACAATATATATGTTTAAAACTTTTGAAAAAGAAAAAGGTGTTGAATGTTAGTTTTAATACCTAAATATAACACTTATAACACCACTTTATCATCGTGTTAAATCGATTTATTATACCTTTTAAAACCAATATGGAAAATTATACTTACAATACCGTAGCAACAACACCCAAGAAAATCGGTATTAAATCTCAAAAGTTGGTGTTAAATCTCTTATCTACACTAGTGCCATAAGGATTTATGCTAAATAATAAAGAAAGATGACTTAAAAACTAAGTCTCAATTTATTAACCTTAAAATTCTATAGAAATTTTATTCATGAAGTTCTCATGAAAATACAAATATCTTAGAGGAGTGCCAATTATTCTAAATAAGACGCAAGAGAAAATCGACTTTTTCGGAGAATTTTTCTCGATGACACAATATGCCAATTTAACCGAATATGCATCATCTTTGTCATGACGCCACCACCACTAGTTCTCTTCATAAGAAAGAGTAGTGTTAAGTGACTAAATAAATTATTCAATAGCTTTTGCTCCTAACAAATAACCCCTTTTCATCCGATGTACCAAATCTAAACCTCATTTTTCAACTTTCGATTCCGTTGGAGTAAGAAGAGCACTTAAAAGGTTGGCCATAACTAAGGGTCGTTCTAGAATAAGTGAAAAAACATTTCATATCTTCATAAACACAAAGTCTACAAATGAATAGGATATAAGGTCTTGGTCCGATCCAATGAGAAAAGATATCTTACACATGTGGGAGATTTTGAAACCAACAACTCTTCCCCTCAAAAGGGAGTGAAAAACTCCTGCCCATATCTTGCAAAAATAATATCATGTCAAAGGCAGTTGGTATCAAAGCATAATTTTACCACTATTTTTTAGAAGAGCTAAATTGACCAACCAAGATCTCAAACACCAATCCTCCACTACTTTGGTGTTTAGAAATGCCAACAACCTAACCCAATTAATTTATGAAATAACTTTTGTGGATGTATCTACTTACATGTATAATCAAGAAGTGATTCAAGATGGTGATGCTCATGGATAGCAAAGATACAAGTCAACTAGTAGGTATTTAATTTTGATTATGACAACACTTGAAGTCAGACTACGACTGAAGATATCTCAAGCAATCAAAGGTACAAAAGATGGTTGGTGAAGCTATCCTCCTAAATCATGCTAGACATATATTTATAGTCAACATTGTAGTCCAACTACTCTCATTTGAAGACTTAGGTTTATATGTGGTTTAACCTTTCAAACTCTCAAATGTCGGTATTCTACATGCAAATATCTCGAGCCTTATAAAGAAGACTCAAGGTTCTTGTATGATTCTAAATTCAAAGATAAGGATGTCAAAACTTGAAGCTTTATAGTGTTAAGGAGATGAAGTGTGATAGCTCGCCTAGTCTTGTTCGTCTGAGCGACCAATATCTTGTAAAGACACAAGGACAATTCTTGAAACATTATTGCTAAATCAAACATATACTAAAAATTCTTGAGAAATCTTTCATGTTTTAATAAAATCACCAAAAAATATTTTGAGGCCTAGCTAGTTGGAGTGTCAGATTGATTAAGATACTTTTTTTCTAATTGTCTAATTCATTAGATATTTTGTCTAATCAATTAGATGATGCTTAGTTTTGTCTATAGTCAATTGGAATTGTCTCTTATGTAACAGATTTATATCATAATCTTTCATTTTGGATCTTAACAATTGATTATTTAGGTAGCCTAAACGATTAAAAATGGATTAGAGCATTGAATATGCTCATTGTTTGTTTCTAGATTTATACCATACTTTGACCTATAAATATAGACATTCTTTATCACTTTTCACATCCAAAAAACGTGAAAAACCTCATTTTTCATTTCTCTCATCACCTCTCTAAATATCTCATATTTTCTCACATATTTTAGTTATAGTGATTGAGAGTGTTCTTGAGTCAAGTAAGGATATTTGTTCTAGGTGAGAGAAAATTATAAATTTATCAAAAATGATTTTTTTCTCTTATGTAAATGATTTGTCCATAGGAAGTTGATATTATTGGTTGTGAGTTAAACCATTTGAAACCTCTTATTTGTATTTAGGAGATTGTCTTAGTCACCACTTGGTTCGTGAGTTATGTCATTGAAAAAAGAGCTTTCTTTTTCTTTGTGAATATCAATTAGTAAAAATATCCACAATGGTTATTGAGCTCAACTTGATTAAATACTCTACCAATTCGAGACCGCACTAGTTAAAATCTCTCTTGTTTTTAGTTCACCGTGTAAAACTCATAATATTCAAGATTATCCCTTTAAAAATATCGATTCAGCCATTTTGTGTAAAACCATTGGTGTGGATGATAGCCAACTCAAAACTACATTTAGTTCAAGATCAACCAAATATATTCTATGTTTGGTTTGGAGACTAGCGCTTTAAGCCTTGTTCGCGGTTTGGTTAAGTTAGCTGAAAACTTTATTTCCTTTTATAAGAGAGTTCGTGGGCACAACCTTCTAAAAGCTCTCAAGTTTAGTGGATACTCAAGATAAATACTTGACATTATTTCTCTTCCATTATCTCTTTTAATTTTTCAATAATTATCTTTACTTTGATTGCCCGCGTATTTACTTAAAATGGTTTCAAAATCATTTTACATAAGGTTTTCTTTTAAACCTTTATATTTCACCCTCTCTCTTATGTATGGGTTGCGGAGACTCAACACTTTTAACACTTTCTCAAGTTAACATGAAGATCATATAATTTCCTTTACAGTTAATAATCTTATTAAATCACTATTCGATATTAAATGTAGTTATCTTATAGAAAGACATTTAAGCTACCACTTGACACCTTTCCTATGAAGAAATAAGCTTAAATAAAACATTTTCTATATTGATGTTTCCACTATAAAGATTTTATCGAGATCCCCACACCAAATATTACAAGCATGTTGTGTTGATTCAAAATATTAAGAATATTTTACATGAGAATAGTCATTTTAATTACTCACTCGCAAAGATAACCAACATGTTGATTTCTTTGTCAAACTAAATCTCTTATGATCTACACTTTTGCTCGCACACTTCTCATTCTTTGAAACTCAGGTCACATTCTTGTTGGAATTAAATCCCAATCTTGAGGATAATTCATATCAATCTTGATGAACAAGAATCAATCTTTTTGATTGATTGTGCCTCTGTTCTTCACTCTTCACCGAGTGAATCAACCACACTTTAGTTGCAAGATAGTTTTTGCTGCACAAAAATTTAAATTGTGCTCTTGTTCTTCACTTTCACTGAGTGAATCAACCACACTTTGGTTGCTAGATAATTTTCGTTGCACAAAAATTTAAGAAGAATAAAAAGATGAATTGGTGAAGAAAAGAGAAATTAGGGTTCGAGAGAAAAGAGAAAGAAGAAGAAGAAGATTATGCAAAAAATTTCTATGCCTTCAAACTGAAATTTTATTAAAATTTTCTTCAACTTTACAATGATGGGGTAGCGCCCTATTTATAGTTGAGTTTTCATGTTCACTAAACAAACTTTAACTAACTAATTTAGCTAAAACACAAAATAAATACTAAGTTTAATTCGCCAAGACTAACTCTCGACAACTACATGATTCGACTACTACATATAATATTTGATTTTGTCAAATATAGTTAATGTATACTTTGTTAAATTACCGCTCGACACAAAGAGTTACACATTCAACAATTCTTGCACATGAAGCTAAAAAACCTTCTTTTAAGTAGTCCTTTGATTTATTTGTTTATTTTTATTTGTTTTAGTCTTGTAATTGAAATAACATGTCTCCTTTGCCTCCTTCAAAAGAGAGATAGGGATCAAATGTCTATAACTAATTTCAATCCTTCCAACATGAATTTTCGAAAACAATGATTTTGTTCATAAAGCTAGGCATGCACATATAAGCCAACTAACTTATTTTCTCTTAATTATCAAAAGCATAATCAAATACAATCCACAAGCATGATCTAAAAGGGTCCTAGTTGTTTTCCAAAATAAAAGATCCTTCTTTAAAAACAATAATTTATGCTAGCTAGAAAGAAAAAGGTAAGTACAATTAAAGAAGTTGTTTGGGATATGTTTCATATATTTGTGTGTGTAGAAGAATATTTGTGGTGCATGCAAAGACACAAGAGGTTGATTTTTATTGAGTACAAATTAAGCATGACAAACCCTAAAGTAAGTGTTTGCTCCCTTTGACATCATTCCACTCACTCCTTCTTCATCTTAATTCTCATCCTGAGGCAAAACCTTCTCCTATACTTCTCCACGATTCCTATATATCTTTCACCTCTCATCTTCTATAATCTTCACAACCTCATTCTATTCCTCTTACATTTTATTTTCACATATATATATTATCACTAATTAATCATAATATATGTTACTTTATTTATTTATATGGTCTATTAATTTAAGACCATTTTTTATTTATTTTGAAACTAGCTAGCTAGTAATTTATTTGTTGCACACTTGTTTTTTTTTTTTTTTTTTTTTTTTTTTATATAAATAATGTTGAGAAATGTTAGTGTGATTGTAACTACAACAATAATGTTGTGTAAGGACAAAATTAGCAAAGGCAAAATTAAACAAACCCATGCCTTTGTCCTTTTTTTTTTGTCTATTTCCCAGAATTTGATATCTCCATGAAATAGTATGTGGAGAATCCACTTAATTTTGCTAAGAATATAAATCTATTTATGGGTTTTGTGCTTTTTCCACTTTATTAATTTTCATTTAGGCATGGTGTTACCACATTTATAGTTCCACCTGAATGCATATTGATAGTGACGTCCATCAATTAATTATGATGAGTTTTAATTAAATTGAATTATTAATTTTATATATATATATATATATATATATATATATATATATATATATATATATATATATATATATATATATATATATATATATATATATATATATATATATATATATATATATATATATATATATATATATATATATATATATATATATATATATATATATATATATATATATATATATATATATATGTGTGTGTGTGTGATGTTCCTAATTATCACCAACTTATAGCTTAGTTAGATAGATCATTTCACCATATTCTTCAGCTCCACCATGGTTTTAATTATTGTGATTAGGTGTATAATGGGACCATATAATAGAATATATATTGTTTAATGTTGAAATGCCTTTTTCTTCCCTTTTTGGTAGATAGTCAATTAGAGAGCTAGCTAGCAATGAAAACCACTTGAAATTTTATAAGTAGTTGGAACAATATGAAACCTTCTTCATCAACTCATATATATCCATATATACATATATAGTAGTTGAATAAGTGAATATTATTGGCATCAATCAACTTTAGTTCTATGATTACTGTATAGTTAGCTTAATATTGATCATATATATGTAAGAAGGTTATTGGTGTTTGACATTTGGGAAGCTGAAAAGCGATGTTGGTGAGGTTCAATCAAGACGGATTTACATGTAGAAAGATGTAAAATACGATCTCGATTGAGCGCAATATCACTTTTATTATTGATTGTTTTCCGCTCATCAGAACTCATCATATTCTCTTGTGAGAATATTCTCAATTTATTGATAGATCTTATCATGGCTAACATTATTTCTTTCTTGAATTCAAACTAGCAAAACCTCGGAAGCAAAAGTGCAATAGGAACTGCAACAAATGTGAGTATCTAGCACTTTCATTCTCTTTTCTATGTTAGTTCTGGCTTTTCTGGTTTTTGTATGATTTGCAGATTCAAATTATTGCATGAGTTTGTGTTATTCCTTTGATTCTTGATTCCTCTAAGTTACACTAATTTCAAGGTGATACGACAGAAAGTATGAGAAAGATGGATGAGAAGTGATATCATATCAGTAGTGTAGCTAAGCATGCATATACCATATAGTCATATATTCACTTTTCCCCATTATATTCTCATTCTTGATGAGAAAATTTATATATCTAAATATTTTAGAATATAAAGACAAGTCAACTTACATGTAAACTCTCTTTTCAGTAATAAATTTTATGACAAACTGATTATTCTCATGATATCAAATGTTAGCTAGCTTGAAAAATATATGAGTTGTAGAAGTCAAGATTCTATGCAACAAAATTGATGATAAATTAAATAAATAAAAAGCAAAGACCTGATCATACATTCATTTATTTCTTTCTATATATATATATATTATTTATTTATATATATATATATATATATATATATATATATATATATATATATATATATATATATATATATATATATATATATATATATATATATATATATATATATATATATATATATATATATATATATATATATATATATTCTTCCGTTCTATAATAAATAATTTATTTAACCATTTCATACTAAATAAAATGACATTTGAGGTTAAACAAAAAGTAAAATGTATAAATAATAAATAGAAAATGATATTTTTATAAGTGTATGTCTCCAAAAATATAAATTAATTTATGTGAATGATATCAAAACTATGTTGTCTGGATAATTTAATTAGTCTTCTTTCGATGATCTTAATTGACTTTGGATTAAGAAAATCATTTTAAAGCTGTATAATTTTAAAACTTGTGAAAATGCATTAAAAGTAAATTTTTAAGTCATTTTTATTTTATAATTCAAATCAAGTTTTGGATGAATTGAATCACATACTCAAAATTCAATTATGGGCCTTTCTTTGTCACGATGATTGGAAAAACATTTAGGATGATTTGAATCACCTTGGTGAAATTTGGTTTTGAATGATGATTTTGTGTGATTCGAATTAATTTGTCAAAAATAATTATTTGAATGTGTAATTCAAATTATGCTTGCATAATTTAAGTTTTTAACGCATTTGTCTTGATTTCCTCTCTCATTTCTTTCTATAAATTATTCATATTCTTACATTCCATTGATATTCATTCAATAGGAAGATCATGATGTTAAGGTGTTGACTCAATTGAATATTGAAGTCTCAACTGGAGAAGCTTCTGAATTGGTGTTGATAAATTCAAGGTGAAGATAAATATATGATTTTGATGGAAATTTTTGAATTTGGGTTTCTTGGGTTACAAAGTGGTAGATTTGTAGGACTCTGAAATTTTTATGGTAACCATTCATTCAAATATTCATAATAAAAACATAAGAAATTCATTCACACATTATTGTGAGAGATTGAAGCATGTTCCCAGCAAGAATGTTAAATGTTATTATATGATGATTGTCTAATTTATATAGGCAATTTATTAAGCAAGATCTCTTGATTTGTTGTGAGACATGTTTCTATTGACTCTGTGTGCATACTCTATGTTATATTTGTCATTTAACATTTATTCAAAATTTGTTTACGTTGTACTTCCTCTAGAAATTTGCAAAGATTATATTTGAAAGAAGTATTTTAAATCAAATTTATTTGAATAAGATTTAATGATCATATATTACATTCGTTTCTTTTTATAGTAGATAATTTATTTTTAAATTTATTGAATAATCAATATAAATTTCTAGTGAATATCTTTTTTTATTTAAGGAGGCCCTTGTTTTGAAGGTTACTGTTTTGAAGAATTATTTTAGCATCATATTTTTGTCTAATAGAATCTTTGTGTTTACTTGTGTAATACTTTCTATTTTCAGAGTCTTTCTTATTAAAAAAGATAGAATATGTAATTGTGATTTAAATCACTCCATATATAATTATACTATTGTAAATATTTGAGAGAGTGTTGAGTGAATCTCGATTTAGGAGGAGTTGAGTTGAAATTTAGGATATTAGAAAAGAATGAATTGTGAGGTTTAGATGAGACTATTAAGTACTTGACTACTTTAGTTAATGAATTTTATTTCATTGGGCTATATCCTCAGTATATGACATTATGAGTGTTGCCAATTGTTTGTGTTATTTATCTTATTTATTTGTTCATCGATTTCGGATCATATTGTCTCACATTGTTGTCTGAATATTATATTTGACATCCGGTGGTGACCAAACATAATTTCAATTGAAATCAAGCGGACACTGTTGGTTGAGTGAGCTTTAAGACTTTTAATTTATCTGTTAAAGATGGAAAACACCAAAGAGGATATATTAATCGTCCACTCATTTCTCGATGGTAGTAATTATTAATATTGAAAGGCTCGATGGTTTCTTTTATTAAGTCCATGGACAACAAGATGGAATAAGCATCATCGGGTTGATGGACTCACCAAATATCATATTCAAAATGACTCTTATGTGAATCACGGAAAAATTTGGAATCATGCTAAAGATGAAGTTATGCTTGGAAAGTCCCGATGCATATACTATTTATAATCAGGTAAACAATATTATGTTCGCATGTTAAGGCTTTAACTCCGCACCATAAATCACAACTTAAGACCAATAATTGAGGACAAAACTATTTATAAATTCAATGTTTGTCTACGTGAGATTGCTAACAATTCCTTTTACTCTTAGTGAAAAAGATGTCTAAAGAAAAGTTGGTAAGAAAAATTCTAAGGTATCTTCTAAGAGGTTCGATATGAAAGTTACAACTATTGAAGCTCAAAATGTTTCTGATGAATTGATTAATTAATTGGATCCTTACTCATATTTAAGATGGCCATTGATGTCAAATTAGTTACAAAAGGTAAGGGTGTGGTGTTCAAGTGAATCTAAAATTGTGATGACAAATAAGAAAATGATGGTGGTGAAAATATAATTGAAATCATTGCCATGTGCTAAGAGTTTTAGAAGGCCATGATAATACTTGATTATAATGTCTCTATTCATATGAGCGACATTCTTTTTGAACATGTGACTCCATACATAAAGAGATGAGTAAATTGTATGGGTTAAAATACATTAGTTGAAAAAATCATTTGGAAAATCGAGTTGGAAAATATTTTGTAAAATAAACAATAAATATGTTGTGAAATAAAAGATAGATGGAAAAGCGAACAAAAGAAAATAGAGAGATATGAGTGAGAGAGAGAGAGAGAGAGAGAGAGAGAGAGAGAGAGAGAGATATCAAACATTTATAGAAAATAAAGAGAATGAGAAATAAGATAAAAGCTCATTTTTGGTTGAAATAAAATGATATAGAAGCTTTCTATTTATAGGTCAAATTTGGTTTAATTTGAAACAATACACATCAATTAATCGATATGATACCGATTATTGACCTCCAATAATCGTCTTTCAAGTCACAAATGAAAGGTTCTATATTTAGTCATTACAAATCATTAAGAGAATATCCCAATTAGTTTTAGAGCAACCTAGTGAAAATAATCGATCAAGTTATTAGGTATAATCAATAATTCAATTGAAAAATTATTCCAATCAATCATACACTCCCTTAATAAGTTAACTAGGATTTAAAACATTTTTTGGAGGTTTGAATAAAATATGAGACTTCTTAAATATTTTAGTGTATGGGGATTTTGCCATAGTATTTCCTAAAAACCCTTGTGTCCTTAGAACCAGGTCACTCATAAGGACACGACCAACGAGTTTTCACACAAGAATCTTGAATATTCTTAATGAGACTTAAGATATGTCCATGTTGATTACCATCATTTGAGAATCGAGAGTTAAAACCATCATAAAACCTTGAAAACGAGTTTTCACTTGAATATGGTTTGACCATAGTGTTGAATTCAAAGAGATGCCTTGATTTTCAAAAGGATAACTTGATTCAAGAGGATAACTTGATAAACCATCTTGAGCATATTTGACACCTAGATATATCTTCACTGTATAAGGATTTCACTAAATATCATTTGATATCGGTATTTTCGTTATCAAAAAGCAAATAGCTATGCAAAGAGATTCTTATTTCAAAAAGGACCATCTTGAAGACTTTATCTCTGAGCAATCTCCCCAAGGTAGTGTTTTGAAATTGCTATCCTCTAATGAACTTGGGTTATACATGGGTTGACCGTGAACCAAATGTAAGATGTAAAACATGGTTGATCTCGAACTCAAGTAGAGATTTTACAGAGATGAAGAGCGCACAAACCCAAGAGAATATTATTCCTTTGGTTATCTTGAGAACATGAGGGTTTCCTTCGTGGATTTCATTACAAAACGACGAGTTAAATATCGAACGAGAAAAATGGCTCTTAGTGAATTTATAATTATCGCTTTCTATAATAAATTTCTGACTAAATACAAGGATATTCTTTAATCTCTATGACTACTCCTACGATGGTTATACCTCGGGGACCTCACGTCTCAATGATCCTTAAGTCCAGCCTGTTACCCAATCAAGTGTATCCGTGACAAATCCAATGAAATGTTGGTGGCATGGTCTAATGGATACCCCGAGGTTAATTAACCTATCTACGATATGAAGGTATTATCATATATACAATGTCATCTCTCCAATAGGAAAATGGAAAGATGAGGTCTCCTTGTGCCATCTCTTGGAAAATTCCCGCATGTATCATGGCTAATAGTCATCGTAACTAGAACAACAAAAGTCCAACGAGTCTGGAATCGAGAGCTACCTCCTTGAACCCATTTGCATTGGGATGATGTATTTCAAAATATTTTTAACTTGGTTCATGGATTTTTTATGGTGGCGTTCTGTTAAAAATATTAATGATGTTGAGTGGTTAAGATATTTGTGTGTAAATCATTTTAAATGAAAAGTATAATAAAATATATACCTCTTCATTACAAACATGTGGGTGATTATGATGAAATTATAATAGATTAATAGAGAGGTGTTATATGGCCCTTCACGGGCCGTGGAGTGGGTGTGTCAACCTCATCAGGCTCACAGCACGTGAACCTCTCGACCCCTCATTGAAATCTGCTCATTAATGCGAGGCGATGATGCGTGAGATAAACGCTCCTGTACCACTTTCTCGTGTTCTTGATTGTCCTTGATTCTAATAACTTTGCTCAACTTTCTCTCACGTCGGAGGCAATATGACAGTCTCTTGAGGTCTCGTCTGGTGATTCGGGGTTCAGTAATTATCTTTGGAAAAATAACAATTCTTCGAAAGGAACAAGTTTGAACAAGTTTGAAAAAGTTAAAACAACCGATTAGCAATTATGAATGTGAAAAAATAATCAAATATTTGTTTAATAATATTATTAAGTAATTATTTTTTGGGTCAAAAATATCTTATTTAATTTGAGATTTATTTTATGGCAATGATTTTATAATAAATCAAATGTTCAATAATATTTTAGATGAAATTATTTGACTAGTATTTTAAAATATTTTTATTTTTGAAGGAGAGGAGGAATAAAAATTTGTGTCATAGAAAAAAGGGTTAAATATGTTTTTGATCCTCTAAATATCTCAAACTTCGTTTTAAGTTCCTTTAAAATTTTCTTTAAAAGAATGGTCCTCCTAAAAATTTGAATTTTAACTTTTGATCCCTCAAGATAAAATTGTAGCTAAAATGGTCACTCATTTCGTCGCTAAATAAAAAATTGTTGCTAAAATCATCGTTAAGTTGTAAAAATCGTTGTTAAGTTGTAAAAATCATCGATTAAGTGCAGGAGAGACAAAATTTTAATTAGAAATTTTATAAGGACAGCTATTATTTAAAGGAAAATTTTAGAAGACTAAAAATGAAGTTCGATATTTAGAGAGACAAAAATATTTAACTTAGAAAAATGTTGTTATTGTTGTTATAATTATAATATTATTATTATAACTATTATTATGATATTATTATCCTATTATTATTATTATTATTATGTGTTATTATTATTATTATTATTATTATAATATAACAGGAAATTGGAATCGGGAAAATGGAGAAAGAGAAGGTGGCAAGAACCTTGAAACACTCGTTATTATTTATTATTATTATTATAACATAGGAAATATACAACTATTATTATAACATTACTTAACATATATAGAAATAGGAAATATAAAATAAAAATAAAAAATGCTAATTAAAAAGTTTAGGCGGGATATGAAAAAAATTCTAAGTACTTATAAGGAAATAGTATTGTTTTTAATATATATATATATATATATATATATATATATATATATATATATATATATATATATATATATATATATATATATATATATATATATATATATATATATATATATATATATATTAGGACACATTTATAAAGCAACAATATTTTTTTAAAATTCATTGAGTCATTGATGTATCGATATAAAATAATGGTAAAATACGTAATAATTCAAAATGAATCAAAGTATATTATATACGATTCCGGGTTAGTCGTGAATCATAAAAATTATCTATAGCTTAAATTATGTATTATGTTGTTACAGGGGTATGCGACTACATATTTTTTATAGGCAAACAAAGCTTTAATTAAATGACACAAAGGGAGTACAATCTATCAGAAATAGAAAAACAATCACAAAAAACAACAACACGAGATCTCAAGGAAGACCTAAATATTTAAACAAGTAGTTGGAGAGACACACAAATTTGACCACAATAAGTTTCTACCCTTCTTACAATTCAATAAAAATCATTCCCAAGACAAAAACTTAATCATACCCAAACTATCCCACTTACAAAGGACGCCTCCATAAAAAAGAATAGAATTCCTACAAGTCCAAACAGTCCAACAAAAGGCTAAACCAAAGATCGGCGATTGAATGGAATTTACATCTGTGAGAATACTCGAAATCAGCCAGATCAACAATGAAATAGAGGCCGATGAAAAGACTTACGAAACTAATCATAAGTCTTTCCACAAGGAAGCGACACCGAACAACCACCAAGTGATATTTCTTCCTCTTCTCCAAAACGTAAAGGGAAAACCAAATTGTATTGACCAACCAAAACACCATGTCTAGATAACTTCATTCTCGTTGGAAGACGATTGAAAAATAATCTCCAACAAAAAAAATTTGACTTACTCAGACATTATATTTCTAAGGCAGGAGGAAACATTAAAGCAACTTTCAAAAATCCATTTGCAACTTGTGGAAAAACCCAGGTTCTTTTCATACAAACAACGATCAGTTATACTCGACCAGTGACATGCAAAAATCGGTAACAAAGCTTCCAAATAAGAAGCTACATAGATGAGCAGTTGAAGAGAAACTAAATTTTGCCACCACGAAAATCAATATGTAAAGAAACCTGGTGAGCAAGAATGAAAATATCTAGAAATAGTATGGGAAAAAGAATGAGAAGAACCATACATCGACAAAAATCAATGAAGTTACCATTCTACAACTTGCAATCAATAGAAAATAGAACAAAGAGACTTTATGTTATAATATTATTATAATCGATTATCCATCTTTTAATATCTATTATGTATTATTAGAAATAATGTTATTACAAATAGAGGAATATTGGGTTCAAGATTCTCCACTTCCACTTGTAAAGAAGAGCAAGATTAGACATCCACAATTCTTAATTGCAAGACCTCTCTCTTTTTGTTGGGCAAATATGAATTCCATCAACTCAATTAATCTTCTTTATCACTCACATCACCCTACATAAAAACTCTTTGAAGCACGATAATCTCTTTAATCCGAAACTTCGAGCTTTATAAAAGGAAAAGAAATAGATACAAATATTTGTCAATATGGATTCAAGAGGATCACTCTTCCCTCTATCGAAAGGTTCTTATTCTAACAACTGGAAATCCATCTTCTAATCTTGGAAGTAATAGGCTTTTAAACCTCTTTCCTTCAGGATTGATCTAATCGAATCTGAGAAATAAAAAGAAGAACCGATCTCCATGACCAACAAAAGTGAGAGTTGTTTGGATAAAATTCGGTAACATATCAATGCCCATGATCCAACTTTTAGACAAATTGATTGAAGCCCCGAAACCAACTCGAAACCCACAAGAAGAGACTTAATACTCCTAAGGTTCTTCAAAGACCCATCACCCAACAACATAGTATCATTAGCATATTGAAGGATTTCAAAGTGTAACTCATTACTCAATTGAAATCCATCAAACACACTCAAACTAGACATCTTATTCATTCATAGTCACAAACCCTTCCACCACCATTAAAAAGAAACAAGGAAAGATGGCCCTCTACATTTGCCTATAGAAAACATAAAATCCTTATTACTACTCCTTGAGGGATAGTAGGAATTATTACAAGAGGAGCGTGCCTTTATTTTACCTTTCCAAGTAGATCAAAAACCCATCTCTCAACATGAAACAAAGGAAACTCCAGAGACACAATCACATGCCTTTTTGAAATCCACTTTCAACAAATAACTTTCTTAGCCATCTTAGAAAAGTCCATAATCTCATTCAAAATGAGAACCTTATCCAACATATTCCGACCAAAATGAAAGTCGATTGGAAAGGAGAGTGAGATTTCAATAGCCAAATTTAAAAGAAGAGAAGCAACATCAAAGATTCTATATAAACTTTCGATGAGAGAAATCAGTATATTGTCAAAGAAACCAAGCTCTTAGATTTGGGCACCAAAGCTAAAAACCCAATTGTGATCTCTTTAGGGACACCGGAGAAGAATGAAACCCATTCAAAAGTTAACCATATCCTCCTTAACGATCGACCAGTTTTAAAAAAAAACATGTGGATCCATCAAACCAAGTCTTATCACCATCACAACTCACACCATATCTTTGACTTTATCCTCCAAAAGGGACCTCTGACGATGATGACAAAAAAAATCCACTAAATATAATTACTATTGAACCAAGTATCTTTAAACGTTGCTCGAAAATGACACTTGATCCCATATTTGAACTCCTCCATTGTCAGTCCAACCATTAGGAGAATTAATACCAACAATTCCTTCTAAATTGTTTCATGGCATCATGAAAGAATTTAGATTAGAATCGCCCTTTTAATCCATATACATCTAGATTTTGGCGAAGAAAACTCTCTTTCTCAATGATGGAATACACTTTCTTGGATGTAGAGATCTCTTGTTAGCCAAGGAAATAACATCCACTAGACCATCACTCAAACGAGTCAAAATCTAAGGTGTTGAGATCTTTGATAGCCTCATGCACTCAAATTAAGACCACTAAAATCTCATAATTCCAACCTCTTAAGTGACCTCTTAACAACTTCACTTCTCTTTAATCACAAAGGTGTGCACAGTCAACAACCCGATTCTTCAGTATTCTCAATAAACGGTAATAATTAAATGCGTGCTTTGCCCTCAATGAAAAACTTAAGCGATTTCATACCACAATTTAAGGAAAAACCTTTGAGCTAAATAGGTGAATGATCGAAAGATCCTTTCCCCAATAATACATAGCTAATCTTACAAACATCTAAAGACCCACAAAGCAAAATCTATCAATGCGACTCATAGCTCTACCATCAAACTAAGCCAATAAAATCTCTTTCCCTTGTCAAGCGGATCAATAACTTCCATTTGATTAATAAATCCACCAAACTCATCCATCTTTGGCGATTAAAACTTATACATATATATTGAGGTATCAATACGTTTCTGATGTATATATTATGATTAATTCTTGTTTTATTTTTTTAAAAATTAATTTTATTATTAGTTGAGTTACTTGATAGACCCCTTAAATGCATCAACAACGAGAGAGAATATCACCACTTTTAGGTTTAAAAATAAAATGGTTCACCAATGTCTTTTAAGACGGTTAGCCACCTCTCCACCATCGAATTTGACATAGTTAAGCATGGCTTGCTAACCACTTTCTTAGAGGGTAACACAAAACAAATACTTTCCACCTTTCTGTGAAGGAAGAGACGACAATGACATTTGACGGTGTCTCATGTCTATATCATAGTTAACCATGTTGGTGTGTTTTTTATATGAGTTTTTATCAAATAAATAAACTCAATACTTTAAAAAGAATTTCATGTTTTACATCCCCCACTAAAAGGTTTTGGTATAGTATGCATTTACAGTTTAAACTCATGCATAACAATTTTGACATTCTCAAATTATATCATCTATAATGTGTAATTAAAATATCATAATTAATACGTACGCCTACTATTTGGACACCTTACACATCCTTTGATTTTGGTGTATATGCGTACTTTGAAAATTATATATATATATATATATATATATATATATATATATATATATATATATATATATATATATATATATATATATATATATATATATATATATATATATATATATATATATATATATATATATATATATATATACAATGAATCAAATATACATAGATTAGTTCTATAAAAGTATTTTGTTGAAGATTTATAA